>APFE030721347.1:62960-77862 GCA_000404065.3 Pinus taeda | reverse complement strand
CTACCACATTTTAGATAAATCAAATGAAAATATATTAATTTAGATAATGAATTCATCAATATTAAATAATTTTATAAAAGATTTTCCTATAGGGGTGACATATTGCCATGATAATGTTTAAAGATGTGATAGTGAGTGGAGATCATGGCCATAACCACCCACACACTTGGAAAACGATCTAGATGTTAATTCATCCAAACATATTAATGATTGAATCCAATATGGTTGGTGCTTAGATGGTTTGGTGGCCTTGTCAGTGCTCCATTCCTCTAAAGCTAGTATAAATAGTGATGGATTTTCAATCATGGTAATGAAGATGGAGAGAGGCATGGCAAGTAATAATTGTTGGGAGATGGGAGAAAGGAAATATTTTGCAATTTAGAATGATTACTCCCCTTGTATATAGCTCTTGAGGCCAAACCAACTTTTTGTTTGTGTTGAGGGAATGTTTGAGGTGATTTATTTGATGTGTTGCAAATTTAGGCTAAGAAATTGGTTTAGGAGGAAGTCTAGGATTAAGATAAATAGCGTGGATTTTTGGATACAATTCTCTACTTCATTTCATCAAAGAGTTATTCATCTTTAATCCACATATCTCATGTCACAATGACAAATATTTATTCAGGGGATTGGTTTCGATGTCTTCTTCTCCCTTAGCTTTATTTTTGTTGATTTTGTTTTCTTTGGAGCTCTAGCTCTTGTCCTTGTCTCATTGTTTTGTCTATTTTTACGGTTATTATATTTGGGTCACCTCTAACTGCATTATTCTACTTAAGTTTAGGTCCTTTACACTTCATTTAAAATGCAAGCCTTTCAATCTCGCTTCCTCTATTTTTCCTTGAGGTTGGTCGATGGTTTCCATTACTTATGTTTTCATCGAGGTGGTCACTTAAAGACCCTTTAGGAAACTCCTTGGTGGTTCATTGTTTTCTTTGAGTATCCTAGTCCCATTAGTCATGGTAGGTTGGTTTTGCTTGCCTTATTCACTTTTAACCATGTTCCCTCTTTCTTTATCCCTTGTCCTATCTTAGTATTCCTTGAGTTCACCATCCTTTCAGATGCAAGGGTCACTGGGTGGGGTTCATTCCTCCCCTTGCTCAAGAGTGCAATATGCAACCTATTATAAAGTGCTCTCATTCTATCTATGTTTCCATTGTCCCCTCGGAAATTCACGTGGAGATACACCAAGAAGAGGAAGAGTGTAGGATGGAGACAAGGTCTATCTCATGATACAATGAAATTTAGGAACAACTAAGAAATCAAATCCCCAACACTAGAAACACTTGTATAAGAGAGATTCATTACATGCAAACCATTGGCCTATACTCTTGACACATCAAAACCATCATGGGGAAATTAATCGTGGAAAGGTCAAAAAGCATAGCAAGAAGTTCTCTTATGCATTGATGAAGTTCATTATAGGCAACTCTACAAACTTGAAGACAAGGTATCTATGTCAATAAACAAGGATGTGGATTTGGATTTTCCAATTTAGAGGATGATGTGGAAGCACCTACCACCATTTAGGTGGACCCACCATCAAGTTAAAGGTTTATCTTTTCTTTCTTTACTTTTTTTTAGAAGCAACAAGGTCACCACTGAAAGGCTAGATAGGATTCAAGTTTTTGATATCAGTTTATACACTATTAGACATTTTATCAATTTTGAGAATGAGATATCATATAATCAAATAGAATGGTCAAAAGCAATCTTTCTATGCTATAAATTATGTTGTCCAAGTGATGGGACAATAACATATGCAAGCTTGATTGCGCTTTGATTATCACATATTAGTTATGTATTTGATTTCTGAACTAGTCCAAACTCAGTAAGGAGACATCACAACCAAACTACTTCTTTAGTATATTCCTTAGCAACCTTGTACTTTGCTTCAGATGAAAAAAGAGAAAGAGTTATCAACTTCTTATTGCACCATGAAACCAAACTTGAACTAAGATGAAAGATGCAACTTGCAATATAATGTGCATCTAAAATTTCACCTACCCAATTAAAGTATATATAACCAAGAAGAGAAAGTGTACCCCTCCTTGAATAGAAAAAACACTAATTTTTTGCCCCCTATAAATATCAGAGAATTCTATTTGTTTCCTTCCAATGGATTTCATGAGGCCTCTGTATAAACCTCGAGACCATATTAACAACAAAAGAGATATCAGGCTAGTTGTGTGTTAAATATTTCAAAGTACCCACAAGCTTACAAGAAAGAGTAGCATCACAAAGAGGAGTAGTACAATCAATATTGAAATTCACATGAGATTGAAATTGCATTTTGGAAGGCTTACAATCACTCATATGGAACTAATCAAGTAAAAAGAAGAAATACTTAGGTTGCGAAATAAATATATATGCCAAATTTGAAGACCATAGCGCAATATGCCTAAATCTTTCATTTTAAATTCATTATTCAATTACTATATGTAGATAATATGACTACTAAGAATTATAGGATCATTCGTATATAATACAACAATGAGGACATCATCACTAAATTTCTTTACATAAGGATTCATATTATATATACATTGTTTGAAACCATTTTTCAAGAAATAATTATGAATTTTCTCATACCAATCTCTAGGTGTCTACTTAAGATGATAAAGAGACTAAATTATTACACCGTGGGTGGATGGATCAAATAACCTATAAAATTTAGAATACTCATTATAAATAATGAAACACATTTGTCAAGCTTGGGCTCTAATCTTTTCCATTTTTCATCAAGAATATCAAACGAACATTCCCTATCAAATATCTTAAAGTTATGTTGTATTTTATTCCATTCCATTTTTCTTTAGGAGTAGCCTACAAAAACTCCTTAGTAGCACTCTGTTAAAATATAGTTAGAAAAATGAATGGATTTATCCCAATAATATTTATTTCATCCTTTACAATAAAGCATAAATCTAGCCATTTTAACCAAACTTCTAGTTTTCTCCTCAACTACACCATTTTGCCGAGGTGTATAAGGAACTGTATTTTGATGTGAATATCATACCTATATAAATATGTAGTAAATTATTCTTAGTGAATTCCCCCTACCACCATGCCTACTATTATCAACCTATTTTACCAACAATGAGCTAGCTGTAAAATCCCTTGACTTATTGACCTACATGCATAACATGTACCCTTGATTTTGACATTTTTACAAGTTGAACATTAAATAGCCATGGATATCATGTGTAATAACTCTGAATCTTAGTGTATAACCAGACTCATAAATGTAGATTAGCCCTTTCAATCCAACATCCAACTTGTGCCTTGTAGACTTGCTCATTCTTGAGGAAGTCAACTCAATTGATTAGCTTTATGAGTTGGCTAGGGGTGAGTTATTGTAAAATTTTCCTAACTTCTCTTTCCCCTGACATCTAAATACATTATCCTAGGGAGGCCAAAAGGCCTATATATACTATTCATGATAAGGGGGAATCTAGTTCTAGTGAGTATACTATAGTGCAATAGCTTTATTGTTTTGTGAGGCCATCCTTCTAGGAGATGGTGACTAGGTTGCGAGATGAAGGAAAGCTTTTTATTATGCCATTAGGTATACTATTTCATTTATATGCCATTTGATTGCTAATGCAAGCATATGAATTCCCTTCCATACATTTTTTGTCCCTATGATGTTATGGTTATTATGTTGATGTTTTCATTCTATTCATGCTAATCTTCCCTCTTTGGAGGTAATGTTTGTCTTGTTTAGTTGTGTCTTGTTGTGTTTGTATTTGTGGATCGAGATTGCTAGGTGCAGGGTCTTTACAGGAAGTAGGTTCTTCATACACGACATCATTTTCAATGCCCATCACAACCTGCGAGGGTTCAAGTGTTCTTTCTCAACTTGTTATCTTGAGATGTTATGAATGGATTTGATGAACATAGAGGATTATCATTGATTTTGTTTTATCACTCTATCACACACATATGTCTCGTGAACCCCAAGAAAGCCTCACGAAGCAACAAATTCATGTGGTTATGTGATTTCAATCAGAATAGAATTGGTGACTCCAATGGGAAGTCTACCCTAGTGTTCGAAATCTCCTTGGTTTCTTGCTATTTTGGTTTTTTTTCTCTTTTTGAGTTTTATTTCTTGTTATATGACTTGATATGGGATTGTCTCAGCCTTTTTGGCCATGACTTTCATTAGATATTGCTTGATTTTGTTCTTTAAAGTCCTATTTTTTGTTTGAAATGGATTATAAGCTCATTACAATGCATCAAACAACATTAACATGGATTTCCCACTGGTAAGTTGCATCACTGACCCAAATTACCTACTTGTTGACCTGCGTTGATGCATATAAATTGAGTCTTTTTTAGGGTTTTCCATCAGATCTTGATTGTTTGTTTCAAATCTATTTTTATACTATGTGTTGTAGTTTAGATCTATCTCATACCTTATTTAGAATTCTTGTTTTTTATTTGATCTTATTTCTTTCCAATTTTAGGTTTTCTTTTGAAATTGTCTTGCTTGGTGCTTGAAGGCTTCTCCCTCAAGTCTCATTGATATTTTTCAAATTCATGTTTCTACTATATGTTACAATACATATCTATTTCTGTGACACCCTCCTCTTGCATCTACCAAAGTAACAGGAATATTGGGGTAAACATGTGAAGATTAGTTACTATGATATTATTTGACTCCCTGTGTGTCAGTTAAGGAAGTGGAACTGGTGGAACACATCACATAGACCTTCCACATCAGCAATGGAACTCCCATGAGCCATCCCAACCACTCACGTAACTAGCCCCTGAGACCAACTGAAGTCTTAGTGCATCAAACCCCTAGACATTCCCTTGATATGGACAAGGGTGTTTTTTGGAGGCTCCAAACGCTCTCACATCAAGGGCAAGGTAGCTTTTGAGGACTTTTTTCCGCAGTTTTATGCCTTCAACTTTGGTATTTGTGCCACTTTTTTAGGCCTAGAGCCCAGGTCACTGCCCAAATCTCAATGACACCTTCAAAAATGAAATTTCACAGTGGAACAAAGATACATTTACAAAAACATCAACAAGGACTATAATGGACCCCTACTAGCCATGACATGCATTTCATAAAACATCTCACAAACATGAAAGCTACAGGTCTTAGCAGCAGAAATCAACATAGGGGTCTCACACTTATCTGAAAATCACTAAGAATCATTTCTGCCTCAACACATTAGCTACAATTTCATCTATTATCCCATAGACACATTGTTCATTCATTTACAAGTAAAAACATGATGAGATCCATACATACCCACTGTCATAATACATGTTCATAACCAACATAATAACAACATAAATACCAAGGAAACAAAAACCATATAATCCACATATAAACCAATATAATACTCGTGAATTAACAAGGAGAAATAACCTCATACTAATGATGCAAAGGCCAATCAGGTTTGGGACTTCCACGAACTACCCAACCATAAACATGGTTGAGCCAAATCTCTCTTCAGCCAGTCACCCCTGTGCCATATTCCAAGCATGAATGTAGGATCTCATGGAACAATCCATCAAAAACAAATAGGGTTTCCAGAGGCTAAACCACCTCAAACCATCGAACAATGTTTCCACCTCATGGTCGGACATAAGAAACCATCACCAAATTGATCTCTACCCAAGCATTCCAGGGCTCTAGACTGTTTGTTCCAACCAAGGCTTCTAGCACTAGTAACTCAACCCACAGCTGCCATTGAGCTCCAGTGTATTTGTCCAACCAAGGCTCTAAGACTAGTAACTCAACTCACCAAGGTCTCCAGAGATTTTGTCCAACTAAGGCTTCAGTACTAGTAACTCAATCCAAGTTGTTACAAGGCTCCAAAGCATTTTTTCAACCAAGGCCCCCAGAACTAGTAACTCAACCCATAGCTAAAGGAACATGAGAACCAACTAGAAAACAAAAGGAAAATGAGCCCACAACACCATGGTTATCCAAGAAATGGCAAGGCTAGGCAAAAACACTATCAATCCATGTAATCCTCCATGCTAATGATAGACCATAATTAAGAAACCACATGCATATGTCATGTATGCCAAAACTTGTGAGGAAAATATACATGCAACTCGACACCTACAAGCAAAACCCATTGTAGTTATTGATCTCGATGTCTTCTTTTGCTTTTCCGCTCTTCATTTTCCTTCTTTCTCCAAGCATCCAAGTATGCCACACTCTCCAAGAGTGATCCAAGAAAAATCTATGTGTCCAAGAGTATGAGAGAGAAAGAATAGAATGAGAGCTCCAAAACTGAAATGACAAAAGGTTACCAATTGACCAACCCTGTGCACTGGTCCTTGGAAGCCTTTTTAACAATGAGTCCTCTATTTTCTTCCATTTCCATTATTTTCCTTCATTTGCCTCCTCACATGCAACCTGTGAACGTTCACCTTTGTTTTCTCCTAATTTCCATTATTTTCATAAATAAATGTGCTAAAAATGCCCTTTTTCCTTTCCAAAGCCTTTTCCATTGCCTTTGCCAATTTCCTTAGCCATAATAAATGGAATGAACACCCACTAGGATTTTTTTTCCAACATTTAGCTTGGAATATGTGTCCCATGACCTTGGTCTTATATTTTTTTTACATGGACTTTTAACTGTGGTTGTTATAGAACACTCCCCCTTGGGGGAACACCGTCCTCGGTGTTTAACGACACCTATAACCAACAAGGCTGCTGAAAGCAAAGCATACTACCCATGGAGTTTTATAACACATCTCATTGGAGTATTTATAATGACCACCACTGAAACATGACAATCATACCGTTTATTGGAGCTTTATAACACATCTCATTACGATACTTACAATAACAAACACATATACTTAATCACATTTTCTTCAACCAACAAATAACCATTATTTCTATGGAGCTTTATAAATCCAACTCCATATAGAGTATTTACAATAATATACACATATACCCATTTGCTCAACCAACAAATAAAAGAATATGATGCTCATATCTATCAACAAGGGAATCTAGAGGCTCACACCTCCACCCTAAAAAGTAGTACCAGGATCCTTCCCAAGATGTCTAGAATCCACTATCTAAGTCAAAGCTACATCAAATGTCGAGAGCTACAATCATGCGCTACTTTTCCTCTCAATGAACAATTACGGGCTCATTGTTCCAAGGTGCACTCCCAATGTTCCTATGATTCCTTAGGGCAATGCTAATGACAAAAAAAAAATCCATCTCCAACCTTCCATTCCTTGCTACACAATCCCTTAGGAAATCTAGTAACCCCCTTTCATGCAGTCACACACCTTACAAATTCCACTGGCACCCCCATTCCCAGAATTCCATCCCTCTGCAAGGTTTCCTCACATCGTAAGGTCAATAAACCAAGGCATATCCCTACCTCAAACCATCATACTGGTCATAGCATGCTCATGGAAACCAATGGACACTATTGGGTACCTGTGTCCCACAATGGCCCTACTCCTGAATGTTTTACCAACATATTTTTGTTTGTTCCAATTCCTTTTGTTGTTGTTGCTAATGCTTGTCGTCAGTTTCGACCACCCAACCAGGCATTTCCTACTTTCCTATACCAAGCACATAATTTCCATTATATTTAAAAGAAATTGAAATAACTTCAAATCATACCTCATTGGTGGCCCGTCAATAACGTATACTTGCAATTATGTTTGCTTCCTATCACAACAAGACCAACTAGAATCTTTGACCATGTATAAACATATCACGTCAAGTTATCTCCAAACAGAACCATCATAGATCAAAATCATAAATCACATGTAACCATCATAAACCATAATCATAGATCACGTGTAGTCATCATAGATCAAAATCATAAATCACATGCATAATAAAATTGAAATAAAATATTGATACATATCCTTTAATCAATCCTTAGCTTCTACCTTTGTCTTTTTTCGTATGCAGATCGGATCAATTACCACACCTGAAAAACACCCAATTCCTTCTCTTCAACCATGTACACATACACATAGTGTATATCACACACATTAACCACACATGACATACAATGCCATGCAATACGTGCACCTACACCTGACATACAACACACACATCTAAACCCTGTGTACAACCCAACACAATACATACGCCTACATCTGGTGTACATCACCATACAATACATACACATACACCTAATATACAACATAATACATATATGTACACAAAGTACAACACAAAAAATACACATGTCACGATACCACAACCGCACCATGCACATACATAGTACCTCATGCTTGCAACACAACATGTATGACATGTGCACAATACCACTTGTATACCAGTAACATATGTACATGTACACTAGCACCATATGTACAAAATGTACATAGTACCACCTGTACAAAATGTACATAGTACCACCTGTACACAACACTACCTTCACAACGTGTGCACAACATCACATGTATAGGACACCACCTACACAACATGTACACAACAACATATGTACACTGCACCACCTATACAATGTGTACACAATAGTGCATGTACATAGCGCCATATGTACGACATGTACTCGAAACCACATGTACACAATGCCCCATGCACACAACACCACCTGACTATAGCACCACATGTACAACATGTACACAACACCACATGCACACAGCACTAGGTGTACAGGCATGCACACAACACTGCATATCCAACATGTACATAGCACCATCTATACCTAGCACTGCATATTTAATATACACACAACACCATATATACAACAAGAATACAACATCATATGTACACAATACTACCTATACAACATTACACATCACCATAGGTGCAATCACTGAATATGCAGCATGCACAACATATACACAATAATAGCACTGCACATCCAAAACCATATTGTCTTTACCAAGCAATCTTGCTTCCAGTGTCTCTTTGTCATCCATGCTTATCCTAGCATGTTGCAGATCTTACTTCTTTCATTCTGCTGATGTATCCCTTAGTATAATCTATCCATAACATATGCATAATATAATCACATAATGTCAAATCATAACCACATGATATTGACCTTGTAGATTTGTCAGTACTACTCTTCCCACTCGTTTCCTCACAAACCATGAACCTCTTCATGTCATTCACTTGTCTAAGTAGCCATTCTTCCTCAAGAATGATACCCAGTGACCCTGTCAGATAACGACATACATACATACATGTATACATATAACATCAACATAAAACAATCATTTTCCATGATGATCCTATCAGATAACATTGTACATACATACATATATTCATATAAACATTAGCATAAAGTAATCATTATCACAACATAATTACTAGATCTCAAGGTCAAGGTTAAGAGAACTTCCTTTATTCATGCACAACATTGAGAACAACAGTTCCCAAGATATCCAAGGCATTAGAAACCTCAATTCCATTTACTTTACTCTTTATGTAACCTTTCTCATGATTGTCCTATCACCTTCTATTTACCTCAATGGACCCAACCAATCCAACTAGCTGCCATACGCTTGCCTTTAGCTATCCTTATACATGCACTAAGCTTCATCTAGGCCTTACATCACTAGTTGGGTAGCATAAAAATCTCCCCAAACTCCATTAAATTTCCTATTTCCCAAACTAATTTCCATGACTCAAAACATAAAAGGAAAGACAAGAAACAAACAAGAATAAGACCATGAAAACTAATAACAATATGAAAACACAACAAAGTGGCAAGGCCTTGCACTAGGCATAAAATAAACCACAAATAAATCTCAACAAATCAAAAAATACCGAAAGAAAAATACTAGCAACATACACTATGACTCCATCCCATGGTTCCCAAGGAAATCTCAACCCGAGCCTTCTTCAAGATTTCATGGCAACCTCTCTTTCCTTGCAACTCCCTGCATCACATTTCCATAAACACATAACTGTTAGCGCATAAGTGAACATAACATTACACCAATTACCTTACCTTTTTGCGCCAAGCATGTTTCCCTACAACTACTCACAAATGTTGACCACATGTTCCAAGGATCAAGGAAACATATCTACTAATTTGAAATCAACCTTTACCAAGACTAACAATCATGTCATAATCCATAGTCAACTCACAGTCATTAGACATAATGCTACAACTATCACCTACTTACACTCAAGTATGTATCAATTGTCTCAACACATATGTGTTAGTACAATCATCTTTAAAAAAGATCATTTGAACACATACTCATATTATGAAATTCATCAAGCATTCAACCAACTTACAAACATAGCATGTTAAATAGGTCAACTAGATGATATAATAGACACCAAACACTCAAACACCAAATAAATGACATAATCAAACAATCAAACACCAAATATACAACATAAGAAAACTCATACCTTAGTGTATCTCATGGGAGGTTATCTTGTCTGCACAATCAATTCAGATTAGCATGATATAACTTCACAACATACAATCATGATATCCATAATAGTCATTAGCTACCATGTTCACACATAAACTCATAAAATATTATCATTCATACATAATAATCACATCTACATTGTTAGTATAGATTAGTATGACATAATATCACAACATATTGACTCATACCTTAATATCACAACCATTTGCATAGACCAATCCAAACTAGTATGATACATAGAACATAAACATCTTAATGTAATAACCCTAATCATCAAGCTAACTAGCATATAACAACAAGAAGTTAACATATAATATACTCATCAACAACATATACATAATCATCAAGTTATCTAACATAAAACAACTATAATAATGCATACAACCACATGTTACTATCATTCACGACTATCTGACACATGTGCATATGACTACATGAATCAACTAGCATCTATCATGTATGTAACCATAACATCAATAGAATGAAATCCATACACATAACCATAATGCATATAACAATCCTTAGCCTACATACTTGCATGCCCAACATACAAACATGTATGACGACATGCTCTTGCCTCGAGGTCCAATGTTGCAACTTCACTTTGATGGTTTGCATCTCCTACTTTGTCTTAACCAACTCATTAGCATCATATCATACTAGTAACATCATGATGACATAATTTCATACAATGACCTCACAATGCATGTTTGACCTACCATGCATGCATAAACATAACCATGAAAATGCATGCATAACAACATACAAACACTGACATGCATAACAAATGCATATACAACTCACATGCATTCATGACAAGCACATCCCAACAACAACAACATCAACTCCTACATGGAAACACAATTGTAACAGTGACCACTACCATGCATACATAACAAGCATATATACAACCTACATGCAAGCTGTTATAGGACAAATTGACCTCCTAATCAACTCAGAGGAGAAGGACAGGATGGCTGAAAGAATGACCACAGTTGCAGGCCCAAAATACACACTAACACTCTCTGTACACTGACAACCTGCTTTATAAAGCTTGTTTACAAGCATAAAGAAGTGTTAGTCACCTGCTAACTCATGTTGTTAGACCAGGGGGAGCATTAGTGAACTTTAGTGATGCTCAAGTGGTTATGCCAACGAATCTTCCATAAAATATCTAGATATTATTTCCCTAAATTTGTGCAAGAAAAGCAGGGAAACTCCTGTTATCACTTAAAACCACAGTTCACCTATGTCCAAAGATCCATATAAAATTTTTCATTCAAGTCAATAGGTTTTTAGGTGTGTCACTTTAAGTTTAGTTTTCCAAAGGTATTGACATGAGTCCTTGTAAAAAAAAACCGTTAGATACCCTCTCTCATGATAGTTAAAGCATGTCGTGTCTTGATTACATCATTCTGACTTTGCACAGTTTCGTAGTGTAATATGATTGGCCAGTTTAGCTGCGCAATCATTTTCCACCTTTCCGCAGCATATCATTGAGCAGCCATTTCGTAGCGCAGTATGTCATTTCATAATTGCCTGCGCTACGAAATCGGGGATTCGGGTTTTTTCTGCAGCATATTTCCTTGAAATGTCAAATCTCGGGAGGTGAGTCATCAAAAACCGTTCATATGTGTCAGTCGACGTCCTCTCTAGATCAGGATAGGATTCATCCCACCATCAGAGATAGGATCACACACATGTCAATTATGTTAATCAATCTTATGAGGTATGGTGGTGCAATTATGTTTATACATGATTGCATTAACGTGCCTGTTTTATGGTGAGTTTTTGAAAAAACAAAAGGAAGCCGCCCGAATTCTCATTTAAAAAAAAAGAGACTACTGCAAGCGAGCCTGCATTCTGAAGACCGAAGCTGTTGAGTAAATTGGAGTTGCTAATTGAGTTCTCTGTGCAAGAATTTTCTGAGCAAGATGGAGAAACGAGAGCATAGATCCGGGAGATGTCTCAGAACTGAACCAGAGGGACTTGATCTCACGCTTAAAGATGAAGGTGTTGCTCGAGCTTTCAAACAGGCGGGTTGCTGGAGGTTCTGTGAAAAATTGAAGGGCGGACACATAGAGGTAACCAAAGCTTTTGCTCTAAACTTTAGCGGCTTGAATTCTAAAGTTGCATTATTAGAATTCCCTGTATCTCCGCAAGCTATCTCTGCTGTCACCGAGATCCCAAGGAGTGGTCAGGAATGGTTTAAGAATTACAAGTTTGATACAACTCCATGTAAGGAGTTTCTGAAAGATCAATATGCCAACGAGGACCTTTCTAAGGCAATTCCCAGGCATTATATTAAAGAGCATTATGCTCTGCTCCTCACAGCCATTCAGAAATACCTCACATGCGAGGGGAGGTACACTAAAGTATACTCCTACCATTTCAAACTTCTGTTACATTTCACTGGGAAGGCGTCCATAGATATTCCTTTCTATTTATTTAGGAGTCTAGGCAAAATGTGCGACAAAGTTCAGTTTAAAAGGGATAATTATGAGACATCTCTTTTCCATCATGGTTTAATTAAGCTAATGGTGTTAGATAGCCTGCATAAAATCGGGAGGGATTGGGACTCTTTCATTTTCATGTCGGGTTTCCAAAGCAAAACCGGTCTAACCCCATTACCAGATAGAGAAAAAGAAGGAAAGACTCAAGAGTCCACAATGGTTGAAGAACCTACACTGGCAACAATGATTGAAGAGCCTACATTAGCTGAGCCTAAGAAGCAGGCTAAAGACCGAAAGAAGCCAAAGCATAAATCAAAGCAATCAGGGAAACCCGTAGTCATTAAAGAGACACCCAAACCATCCAAGGAGAAGATGAAATATCAGAAAATTGCATCCAAGCCAAGTGAAGTTGCACAGGAAATCAGGATCAGAACAAGAAGCCAGTTGAGCAAAGAAAAGGGAAAGTCAATTGCAGTAGAAGACAGCCCCATGTCAAAGGCTAGTCTTAAGGATTTGCTAGAGGCAATTGACTTTGAACAAGCCACATCAGTACAGGTGGAGCCCATGCCAATAGACCTAACACAGTCATCTCCTGATAGCTCTAAGAAATCAAAAGCCTCAAAAAGGCTAAGATTTGAAGAGGCTGGAAAGGAATTCATGGTCAAGCCTCGAAGGCCAATCACTAGAGGTCAAGCCCGAGCAGCAGAACAAGTCCCAAAGGGTGAGGAGACTACCAAGGTAACAACAAAGCAAACCAAACCATTGCCTAAGATAGAGAAAGCAGAAAAGGCAAAAAAAATAGAGAAGGCAAAGGAGGCAGAAAAGGCAGTAAAGGCAGAGAAAGTACAAGAAACCAAAAGAATAATCTATACCAGAGAGCAGACCAAATAAAAAGGAAAACAGATAGCTCAGGCCAAAGAAACAAAGGAGAGCAGAAAGAAAGAGGTAAAGGAAAAGGCTCCTTTGGTTAAGAAAGATAAAACCTCATCCACCAAGGAGAAATGGGAAGTAGCTGACAAGGAGATGGCTGATTTAGAAAAGACAGTATTAGAGATTGCAGCCATGGAGAGTGAACTTGCAAAGCTGAAGGCTCAGCTAGGCAAGTTAGCTGCTAAATGAATTAAATTTCAATGTTGCACCAAGTTTTTTTTCATTTTTCTTAAGTTAATTAATGTTTTTGAGGCATGTATTAAAGAAAGGAAAGTAAGCAATTTTGGAACCAAAGATGAAGTTGTAACAGTCTAAATAATTGAAGAGATTCATTAAAGACTGTGATTTTGCAAAGAACAGCAGTTTCGTAGCGCGCTACGAAACTGCTGTAGGTGACTGTTTTTAAGGGAAAATTCATAAACAATGCTGAGGTCATCAAAATTTTGTGAAGAAAGGCTTCGAGGATAGAAAGGAAATCAGTCATGGTTGCTTAAGCCTTCAAAGGTTGACAAATGTAAATCTTATTGCATAAAGGTAAAACCTTTTGTCTTTACCAAGTTTTCATAAAGTACCTTTATGACCGCAGAATTAGGGTTTCTGGTAGGATTACCAGAATTTTGAGTTCAACACCTGGCAGTATTTGTAAAGCATCTAGATTATTCAGGCATATGGTGTTATGGTATGGTCATTAAGGTCATTATACAGCTTCAAGCATTTTTGTTGGAAAATGAACATGGATAAAAACAGGGACCGGGAAAACAGAGGATATTTCTCCATCAAAGGCTGAGTCAGCAACACACTCAGAATCCAAGGCAGCCAATCCAGCGAATGCTCCTCAAATATATTCCAGCTCCTACAGGAAAGGCACAGCTGTCAAAGATCAGGAGGGAATCATGCAAACGAGGAGATGGTAGCAGAATTTGATTAGAAATAGGACTCTATTGTATTTAAAGCACAATACCTCTGTATTTAATAAATTAGTTTCAATATGGATAAGGTAGTTAATCATAGGTTTTCGAGTTCCCCTCATGCTGGAGGAGGAGACTCAAGATAGCTTAGTTTTATTTCCTATAAATAGGAAAAACTCTGATGTATCAAAGGTTGGAGATTTTTATGAACAAGACAGAGTTTTCTTATTGGTGTAT
>APFE030721347.1:34634-62950 GCA_000404065.3 Pinus taeda | reverse complement strand
TAAATTAGTTTCAATATGGATAAGGTAGTTAATCATAGGTTTTCGAGCTCCCCTCATGCTGGAGGAGGAGACTCAAGATAGCTTAGTTTTATTTCCTATAAATAGGAAAAACTCTGATGTATCAAGGGTTGGATACTTATGCAAAAGACAGAGTTTTTATTGGTTTATGTATAAAGCTTTTTCCAGTAATAGATAGGCTGTTTTATTCTTCCCATGATTCATTATGTGTTAAAATGCTCAAGATGTTGGTGGTTTGGTCTTACCAAATGTAAGTTTTGCAGCTTTATGAGTATGCAATCACTCTGAATTCATCATTGATGCTCAGACTTCCTGTGCATACTTGTAAGTTGAAGTTCTTGTCCTTCATGTTTTACAGCTCCTTAGGTACACAATCACTCTGAATTTACCTAGTGCTCAGACTTCCTGTGTGTACTTATCAGTTGATGGTTATTTGATGAATGTCTTGAATGTTTAAACATTACATGCCTTGGCTTCTATGAATGAATAGTTAAAAGTTTACTAAAAGATGTTTGACTCCATGAGCCCAATGGAAGAAATGCTATGCAGTCTGTCCAACCAGCAAGTTTAATAAATTTTCATTTCAAGAGTTAGCCCTCTTTGTGCTTAAAGATAAATCAATAGTTTATTTTTGAGAGAGCCCTCTCAGGTTAGGGAGGTTAATCCCTAGCTAAAAGCCTGGTTTGAAACAGTTGCATGAGAGCTTACTAAGTAGCAGCCCTTAGTACTAGTTTTGTGACAACAACTCCAAAATCAAGATATTTGGAGAAATTATATTCCGAAAACAGAGGCAAATGGGAAAAAGCTGGTAAAAGAGGCAAGTTCATGGTTTTTACCCAAATGAACTACAGGTGGAGTTGGGAAGCCCTAATTCGATTGCTATTTAAGAAACGAGATGGCCATTGCACAAGGGTTAGAGCATTTAAAAGGATAGTACATGATACTGTTGTGATATTGTCATATTCTTGAAGGAGCTAGCTGAAGAAGGAGAGAGAGAGAGAAGAAGAAGGGATAAGGGAGGTTGATGCAACAGAGTTGTTGTAATCACTCTTCCAAATATAGGACCATGATTGTGTTACACTACTCGAAGTGTCAGTGATATTGTGCATTTATTTGTCCATTATGATGCTTGTTGTGTTGAGTAGATTAGTTACACATTTATACATGTTTGTTACGGATTCTTACATTAATTGTCAGAAGTATATGCTGTGATTGGTTTGCTTCGTTCTTTTGTGCAGGAATCATCTTGGAGTCGGTCAGGAGGAGTTCTTCTTACTGCACGGAGATCCCCAAGTGAATCTAGAAAGAGCCAAAGGTGATCCTTTCTCTATATCCTATCAATATATGTTAGATAGATGAACATGTCTGTAACAGGTACCTTTTCCAGATAACCTTATGGTCTGTCGGAAGTCCCAGGAAGACTTTCAAGGGTAGTTTTCATCTCGTGCATTTTACCCCATAGCACATGCATGGAAAACACATTCTACTCACCCAGTCCAAGTGTTGAACCATGCTCTGATACCACTCTATAACACCCTCCTCCCACATATACCTAAGAAACTTTCCAACTGAGGTAAACATGTGATGAGAAGTTACTATGATATGATTATACTCCCTATATGTCAGTTAAGGAAGTGGAACTGGTGGAACACATCACACAGACCTTCCACATCAGCAACATAACTCCTAGGAGTTATCCCAACCACTCAGGTAAACAACCCTTGAGACTAAATGAAGTTTTAGTGCATCAAAACCCTAGAAGTTCCCTTGATATGGACAATAGTGCATTTGGGAGGCTTTTAATGCTCCCACAACAAAGGCAAGGTAGCTTTTGGGGACATGTTTCGCTAGTGCTATGTCTGCGACTCTGAGATTCATGCCACTTTTTCAAGCCCATATCCTAGGTCACTACCCATAACTTAATCACACCTTCAAAAATGAAATTTCACAGTGGAACAAAGATACATTTGCAAAAACATCAACAAGGAATAGACTAGACCCCTACTAGTCATGACAACCATTTCGTCAAACATATAACAAATATTAATGTAGAATTTCCTATAGATTCACAAGCTCATATAATCTATTAAAACAAGAGACAAGAATCTACTCCTAATCTTTACAGTGGAAGAACATAAAGTTTAAGAAAAATAAAATCGACAAGAGGAAGAGAATCAAATACACTTAACACATTAAATATCTGGGGAAAGCCACAACTCAAAACCCCACTATCTGTATTACATATATTGGAAAATCAAGATGAGATTACAATGCTTTTTCTCACAAGAACAATCCCAACGCTCAGTAAAATCAATCTCCAACTCACAAGCAAGATCTTTGCCAACACTTAACCAATTCACCAGCTCTCCAAGTCCCTATTTCCTTGCACAATTCCTATGGCTGACTAGCCCATCAGAAAGGGAAATCAGTGCATCCAAAAATGTGCGATATACTCTTTACAGTGGAAACACAGAAATATCGAGCAAAATAATAATCGGCAAGAGGAATAGAATCAAATACACATAACACAATAAATATCCATGGAAAGCCACAACTCAAAACCTCACTACTTGTATTGCATATATCGAAAAATCAAGATGAGATTTCAATGCTTGTTCTCACAAGAGCAATCCCAACACTCAGTAAAATCAATCTCCAACTCACATGCAAGCTCTTGACCATCACTTAGCCAATTCACCAACTCTCCAAGTCCCTATTTTAGTGCACACTGCCTATGGTTGATTAGCCCATTGAAAAGGGAAATCAATGCATCCAAAATTGTGCAATCCCTTCTGGGCTTAGTACCTGATTGCAAGCACACTCAGTACAACTCAGAAAAAATTACAACAAATAATACACTATCCGTACACTCCCGTCTCAACTGGGTCTTTCTCAGAATCGACATGCATGAGTTGCTGATGAGGGAATCTTCAGTTAACTGGAGTAGCACTAGTTAATGCATTAGTGCACCAACTGACTGTTAACTCACTATTAGTTCCTCAAATAGTTTGGAACTAATTTAACTAGACTTAACTAAGTAAATTTAGTTAACTAATTACAACTCATACTTAACTCATCCTGGACCCCTATAATATAGGGAGATCACATACATGACTTCATAAAGACTTCCAACTTGAAATTCCTAAGCTAATTAAGTTAATTAAACTTAATTAAATATTTACAAGTTGCTATGAAAATAGAATTCGATTTTAATTCACAGTTTAATTTAAGGACAAATTAAACTATAATTTCTTGGTGCCATTTCTCAACAATTAAAGCTACATGCCTTAACAAAAGAACTGAGCATAGGGGTCTCATACTTATTTGAGAATCACAAAGAAGCATTGATACCTCAACACATTTGCTACAATTTCATCTATTAGGCCATATATGCATTGTTCATTCATTACAAGTAAAAACATGATGAGAGCCATACATAGCCACTATTATAATACATGTTCATAATCAACATAATAACAACAAGAATACCAAGGAAACAACAACCATATAATCAACATATAAATAAGTATAATACTCATGAATTAACAATGAGAAATAACCTTGTATTAATGATGCAAAGACCGGCTAGGTTTGGGACTTCCATGAACCACCCAACCATAGACATGATTGAGCCAAATCTCTCTTCATCAAGTCATCCTCATGCCATATTCCAAGCATGAATGTGGGATCTCATGGAACAATCCATGAAAATAGAATCAAGGCTTCCAAAGGCCAAACCACCTCAACCCATTAAAAAATTCTTCTACCTCATTGTTGGACATCACAAACCATCACCAGATTGGTCTCTATTGAAGCCTTCCATGGCTCCAATGCATTTATTCCAACCAAGGCTTCTAGGACTAGTAACTTAACCCACAGTTTTCATCGAGCTCCAGAGTGTTTGGCCAACTATTATAGCAGCTACAAACACCCTCCAAAATTTTGCCTTAGCTTCATTTTGGAGCCTCCCTACCAACCATCCTAGCAGCATGTCTTTCACTATCAAGTACATAGGCTTTTGTGCATGTCAACCCTCACAAGCTGCGCCATTCCAGACTTAAGCTAGTTACTAGCTGAGCAACTCCCTCAAAAGATTACATAATTTTGGAGGGGAACCAGCCTTCCCTCTAGAAATTGCGCAAATCTGCTGGGCAGCCTACTGGGCTCAGAAATTTCGCATTGTAGTCATACAGACTTCCTTGAGAAAATTGTGCAATCTAGCCTATCACTGCAGCTCAACCCATAAATTGCGCAATTCTGGGCAGCAGTCACCTATTGACCCCAGAAATTGTGCAATCCCTCTGGGACAACCAACCCACCTCCTCCCAGAAATTGCACAAATCCCTCTCCCAGTCTTGCAGGCTATTGGATGTGCCTTTTGGTTCTCTGGTTCCACCTGGGACCCATCAAACTTGATTTGCATGCATGGGTTAATTTTTTCCCAAAATAGCAAAAAGAAACATGTAAAAATCATCCCTAGATTTTAGGGATCTATTCTTAACAGTTGGAGGTTACATGCAAAGATCATTCTAGACACTTTCCTCCAAGTGTTGCTTTTTCCTATATTTGTGGCATGCTTGTCATAAGCCGCAAACTTATTTATTCGATGCTTCATAGCTCATTCTTCACATCAATCTTTGAGCTATGACATCACACATCACATCTAGGAGTCTTCCGCACATCCAGCTCAGTTATTTCTAGGTAAGTCCACTTTACTTGTCTTTTGTAGCATTTCTATCACTTTTTGCGTTTTGGCTTGTGTGAGTGTTGTCTGCTGGATTTTTGTGAATGGTTATTGTCATTTGCATGCATGCTAGCCTATATAATCACCATTTCAGTTTTCATTTGCATCTCACTATTGTCACATGCATGACACTGTTTTACACGAACGTTCGCCGATTCGGCGACTCGTTTCACACACATGCACGTTTTCCCATTTTATGAGTCTTTCATTCATTGTTTGCATGCATGATCATTCACTCCTGCCTACACTCAGTTTCCTCATGCATTCAGATCTTCATATGTTTTCAATCGCCCACTTATGGGTCTGGGTAACCTTGGCCCGGACTCTGCCTTACCAGCACAACAGTGCACATTTCTGAGAGGGAAGGCTCTACCTTCCTCCCAGAAAATACACAAATCTAGCCAGATAGTTTCCTCCATACTTGCTTTGCGTAATTCTGAGAGGTAGTGTATGCTGGCCGAGAAAATTGTGCAATGCATTCCCTAGGCCTGCAAGACTTGTTGACTGAAATTGTGCATTGTGCAATCTTAGCACCCAGCAAGCCAGTCTGGATTGCGCATTGCACAATTCCAGCAATCAACCAGCCTCCTAATAGTCTGAGATGCCTTTTTCATAGTTCTGGCAGTCAGTCTCTCGACCTCCCAGTGAAAATTGTGCAATCCTTGCCATCAGTCTCCCGGGTATGTTGTATGTCAGTCCTCAAGTTTTATTTGGTTTTAACTAATAGATTTCTTTCATGCAAGTCGCATGTATCCATGTATAGCAGGTGTTTGTCTACCTCTCAGCAGTTCAATATCAATGGAATCTAAGAGAGCAAGGTCAAAGGACACCGATGGAAGCACAACTAGAGATGCAGTTGAGTGAGTGTTTATGAGTTTGTCGATTTACAAAGACACCAAGATGATCATAGATAAAGACATCAACCTGAAATGGCAAGAGATGAATGATGCATTCTTAGGAACATTTGGGGAATATCTTAAAGACCACAAAGTTTAAGTGAACATTCATAAGTTCATCTTGTACTGGATTGCATGCAGCTATCCCGCGTTTCCATGCGTGAACATGATACATTGGATCGTCTCACACACTAATCCTGAGACGATGGTGTTAATATACGGGATAGATATTTCTACCTTAAGGGCACAAGACTATCAATAGATGTACCACTTTCTGAAGCCAGTGATCACCATGGAGACACCCTTCAGCATACCCAACAACAATGCAAAATCTAGGGATATCTTGAAGAACTAGGTGAAGGATCCAACCAGGTTTAGAATGAAACCCAACCATATTTACAAGACGAAGATACTGCAGAAGGCATATCAGTACTTGGTCATTTTTTCATGCCACTTGTATAGCCAAGGGAGCATAGAGACCTCCCTGCAGATTTGGGTGATCGCATTGGAACAACTGGCCAGTGAAGGCAGAGCATGTAACTGGTTCGACATGTTGGCTCATAGGCTGAAGGAACAGGAAAGAGGAGCTCAGTAGGCATCCAAAGGTTAGCAAGAAAAAATATACATGTTCACATACATCCTGGATGCAATCTGTGCCAGGCAGCAGTTCTTGAACTTGAAGTGGGCATGGACATCAACGAAAACCTCTTTGGACACTTATTGCAGACTTTTTTTCGAATGCATATTCTGTGGAGTCATCACATAGTTGTCAAACCATTTTGTCACCCCAGTGTACAAGATGATATTTGAGCAGGATCCACCTTGCATGTCGAAGTCAGCAATGGAGGCACTAATTGTCATAACGGATTGGTATGCCTCACCTTTTGGCACCTTCATACGGATGTATAGTGCGGAGAAGCCTCTGCATGTTTTACCAAATTTTTCCATGGGCAAGCTCATCATGCAAGAAGTATCATACCACATCTCGGTAAGACTGTTAGCTAGATTGCATCAGAAGAAGAATGCACCCTGGCCCACTCTTCTGTTATGGATAAGGTTGTAGGAGATACAGAATCTCAAGCATGTGGATGTCGAGAGAGAAGAATTCAAAAGATTTACTTTTGGCACCAAAAACTTTAATTCATATGACCCGCATTGCTTTCTGAAGGATCACTGCATGAGAGTGAAATTTCCTTGGATCCACGAGGCATGTCATTAGGCTGAGGAAGACCCACAGAGATACTGTCACAGCTTCTCTAGGCCCAATGAACCGGTCGACATCACTATGGAATGGTTAGCAAAGAAGCATCAAGGAGACCACTAACAACAACAACGGGAGAGGGTAACATACCTGCACATGACAAAGGAAAGAGAAATATTATCAACAATGCAGAGGCAGAACAAAGTTGCAAGTTCATAGTAGACCCACTTGTGGAGAAAGCAACTTTTGAAATAGAGGCGAAGAGGTGACAACGCGACAAGAGGAATGCACAAAGGCAGAGAGATAGACAGAGGATGGAGGAAACAATGAAGGAGTTGCAAGAGTTGAAGGAGAAACTCCAGAAAGAACAGGAGATGTGTAGATAGGAAAAGGAAGCACAGTAGGGACATACACAGTAGGGGCACAACATGCACAAACTAATGAAACTCTGCCCATACAAGTAGTAGACTCATCCGAGAAGTTAGTGCAAAGCGGACAGGGTGAGCAGTCACAGGAGCAAGACTTCGCTCAAGAGATTGAATGAGTACTTGAGCAGATGGATACAAAGATGGAGCATCCAAAGTTAGAGCAAGACATAGACCTAGAGCCTTACCACCAAGAGGTCGACCCACCGGCTTCACCGAACCCAGAAATAGAGCAAGTCCTGAGTGACCAAGGAGATACTGAGATCCTTGGAGACAATCCTGAAGAGGAAATGCACAACATATCATTCGACGAGTCACAACATAGAGTTGTGCAATCACGTAGAGTGTCCACACATCTCCTACACAGTTTGAGGAATGAGTGATTGTATCTGATGTGCGCAAGAATCTAGTAACATTGGCTGATGCTACCAAAGCATATGCTGAAGCCACTAGCTTGAGTGTTCACTTCTTCATAGCAAAGAACGAGCGAATGGCTAAGGAGTTACAAACAGCCAAGCAGGGCGGAGAACTAGTTACAACATCTACCATAGTGGAGTTGAATAAGGCAATACTGGATGAAGTATCATCCGTTGAGATAGTCATGTGAACTTTGTATTCTAGATTTGGTACCGTGCATAATGCAGTTGTCCATCTCAATGGTTGGCAGCACTGTTGTGTTAGGAGAGCATGTATCTTATCATAATTGAATAATGTTGTCAACCGCATGCAAACATGGATAATGAGATGCAAGGGAGCCCCATTACACTTGCCCAAGATGATGAAACCCATGGCAGTTGAGTTGAAGGCATGTGTCCAGAGTTAAATCCAGAACTATGAGAAACTCTTGCATATCATCACTAGTTTGTTGGCTTCCCATGCAAGGGTGTTCAAAAGCACGGATGTTTTTGTGTGCGCACATGCAATCCCATCTATTGGGACACTCATCGAGGCAAAGAAAAAGGGTCAATTCTGACAGGAGAAAGACTCATACTTTTATGAGTTGATGCGCATAGCCACCATCATAGACTTGGTGATCAGTGCAGACACTATGCATTAGTATGTCTCTGGTCCGACTGCACTCCAGACAATGATGTGCATGTTATCAGACGAGTTGGACAAAGGAACCAAAGCACTGTACCTAGATGCAATAGAGGCAAGAGTTTGTTTCTAGATAGATGTCACCACAGAGTACACGGACACCATCGTAGACTACCAAGCTTGGCATCAATTCGCCATCGTCAACCATCGTGAGGATTTCGAAGAGTTGGTCTTCCTGCAGTTGTTTGAGTCATAGTGATGTCTTGCATGGCTTGCTCAAGCCTATTTTGTCTCACATGGGTACATGTGCAGATTGTATGTAACATCTTGTAAAGTGGAAGTTCAAGTGTCGATAATTGAATGTAATAATCATAGAGTAGTTGGAGAGTCATGAGGGTAGGTGAAAAATCACAAAGGGGAATGTCAAGGATCACCCCACCCTTCACTACTTATAGTACCTCATGACTCTTCATCTCATGGGTACATGTGTGGATTGTATGTAACATCTTGTAAAGTGGAAGTTCAAGTGTCGATAGTTGAATGTAATAATCTTAGAGTAGTTGAAGAGTCATGGGTGAACAATCACAAAGGGAAATGTCAAGGGTCACCCCACCCTTCACTACTTATAGTTCTCGATCTCTATCTTTCCACTGCTCGCCATCTTCTTCCACCACCAGAATCGATCTTGCAGATCTCCCACTAAATAGGGTATACCACCAACCCGAGAAAAACCCCTCAGCAACAAAGGCATCCCCTTGAAGCCAAAACAACTCTGATACCAAATGTATGTTTTAACCCCATACAGAAATTGCCTACATACGAATTATAAGAACAAAAAATAAACAATGCGAGAGCATAACACATAAAACACATATACACAAATATTTTCCCTTGGATCCCAAAACCAGGACTACCAGATTGTTTTTTCATTATGTTCCTTTCAATGTATAAATATGTATTGTAACATTGAAAGGAACTTAATGAAAAGTCAATCTGGTAGTCCCGGTTTTGGGATCCAAGGGAAACAATCTATGTATATGTGTTTTATGTGTTATGCTCTCTCATTGTTTATTTTTTGTTCTTAGAATTCATATGTAGGTAATTTTTGTACGGGGTTAAAACCTACATTTGGTATTAGAACTATTTTGGCTTCAAGGGGATGCCTTTGTAGCTAAGGGGTTTCGCTCGGTCCTGTGATAGACCCTATTCAGTGGGAGATCTGCGGGACCGATTCTGGTGGTGAAAGAAGATGGCAAGCAATGGAAAGATAGAGATTGAGAAATTTAATCTTTAGATTTTTGAGTTGTGGAAACTCAAGATGGAGGATTTGTTGTTGGAAAAAAGATCAGTGGATCATAGTAGATCCAGGTGCTAAACCAGCAAGAGTTTCCGATGAAGAATGGAATAAGTTGGAGGAGAAGGCAAAGAGCACAATACGATTGTGTATCTCAGATTCATTATTGTTGAATGTATCAGGGGAAGCTAAGACGAAGGTTTTGTGGGATAATTTAGGGATTTTGTACCAATCTAAGTCTCTGGCGAATAAACTGTTCTTATGAAAAACATTGTATAACCTGAGGATGAAAGATGGAGACTCGGTGACAGAGCATCTGAACGCATTTAATATTATGGTAATTTAGTTATTATCTGTTGATATTAAAATTTCAGATGAAGATAAGTGCATCAGTTTGTTGTGTTCTCTACTAGATTCATGGGATATTCTGGTTATTGCAATAGGTAGCAATGCAACTGCCTTGCAGTTTGATGAAATAGTCTCATCCTTACTAACAGAGGAGATGAGATAGAAAAATATGGAGAGCCAAAATGGTGATGCCTTGTCTAGATGAGGACGGTCCCAAAACACAAACAAAAATAAGTCATCAAGTGTGAGATCTAAATCTAGAGGGTGATCTAAATCTCCAGGAAATCCTGTAAAGGTGGTGTGCTAGAAATGTGGAAAGGAAGGGAACTACAAAAGGGACTGTAAATCCAAAGATCCTGACAAAGGAAAGGGATCTGATGATGCTCCTTTTGCATAGGTGAAAACCACCTTAGATGAAGGTGGGGATGTGTACATGGCTTCTTCAAGTACAGATGTAGATCATGAGGCATGGTTAACTGAATCAAGTGCATCCTTTCACTTCACTCCCCATAGACAGTGGTTCTATGAGTATGAGAAATACGATGGTGGTGATGTCTTCTTAGGGGATGATAGGACGGCTATAATCGTTGGTTTTGGAAAAGTAAAGTTGAAGTTACAAGATGGAAGGGTTAGAACACTTCCAGATGTTCTACATATTCCTGCATTGGCCAGAAATATGATTTCTTAAAGAAAGTTGGATGATGCAGGTGTAAAAACAGTGTTCAAGAAGGATATCTGCAAGATGGTTCAGGGAGCAATGGTATTGATGCAGGGAGTTAGGATTGGAACTTTATACAAGCTGCAAGGTAAAATTGTTGTTGATGGGTGCAACAATTCTATGGTTCCAAAAAGTGGAGTAGAAAATCTAGTGGTCTCTGGAGAAAAGACCATGCTATGGCATGAAAGGCTTGGACATTTTGGAGAGAAGGGTCTTCAAATACTTCATGGTAAAGGTATGGTAAAAGGTATGACTAATAGTTCTCTAGATTTTGATTTCTTTGAAAATTGTGTATATGGGAAGCAGAATCGGGTAAGAGGGCGAAAGAGATATTAGAGCTTGTGCATAGTGATGTTTTTAGACCTGTGAAGGTTCCATCACTAGGTAATTCTGTGTACTATGTATCATTTTTAGATGACTTCTCAAGGAATACATGGATATACTTCCTCAAGAAGAAATTTGAAGTCTTTGACAGGTTTAAAGAACTTAAGGCTTTGGTGGAAAACCAGATAGAGAAGAAGTTAAAGGTGTTGAGGATAGATAATGGTGGTGAGTTTTGTGATAATGAATTTGAAGAATTTTGTAAGAAGTGTGGTATAGCACGACATAAAACTACTCCATACACACCTAATCAAAGTGGAGTTGAAGAAAGAATGAATAAGACATTGATGGAAAGGGCAAGAATCATGCTCAGTGGTGCCGAGTTAGGACATGAATTCTGGGCAGAGGCAATGGAGACAACATGTTACCTGGTCAATAGATCAACTTCCTCAGTGTTGGAGGATAAGACTCCACAAGAGGTATGGACTAGTAAGAAACCCTCTCTTTCACATCTGAGGGTATTTGGATGTGATGCATATGTACATGTTCCAAAGGATAAAAGAACCAAGTTGGATAGTAAATCTGGAAAGTGCATCTTTATTGGGTATAAGGATGGTTTAAAGGGTTATAAGATTTGGAACCCAGTAACAAGGAAGGTTGTGTACAACAGAGATGTGGTGTTTAGAGAAGTGAAAGATGTTATTAAACATGAATTCCAACCAAAGGAACCTAAGAAGATAGAGTTTGAGCTTAAGGAGGAAGAATTAGACTGTACACCAGAAGAGGAATTAGAAGATGACGAGCCACAAACTCTGGTTGTGAGAAGATCAGTTCGAGAAAGAAGGCAACCAGAAAGGTATAGTCCATCTACTTTCTGTTCAAAATTTTCTTTATCTATTATTGATGATGATCCCAGAAATGTGAAGGAAGCAGTAGATTTAGAAGATGGAAAACTCTTGAAAGAGGCCATGGTTGATGAAATGGCATCTTTGCACAAAAATTAGGCTTGGGATCTGGTGGATTTTCTAGCTAGAAGGACACCCATTGGCAGAAAATGGGTGTTCAAGAAGAAGACAAATGCATAAGGAAAGGTGGAGAAATGCAAAGCTCGGTTGGTAGCAAAAGGTTATTCCCAAGTGTCGGGAAATGATTTTGGTGATATTTTCTCTCCTGTTGCCAAGGTAGCTTTTGTTAAATTACCTTTATCTGTTGTTGTTGCTTTTGATTTTGAGGTAGAACAAATAGATGTTAAGACAACATTTCTTCATGAGGATCTGGAAGAGGAGATCTACATGAAGCAACTCGAAGGATTTGCGGTGAAGGATAACAAAGAACTGGTATGCAAGTTAAAGAAGTCTTTGTATGGGTTAAAATAGTCACCAAGGATGTGGTATCAGAAATTTGATACATTTATACGGGGACTTGGCTTCCCCAGAAGCAATGCAGATCATTGTGTGTATTTTAAATTAATTGGTGACCGTGTTATTTATCTGGTCTTGTATGTGGATGATATGTTGCTAGTTGGAAATGACAAAGAAATTATCTAGGATTTGAAGACCCAATTTTCCTCCAAATTAAACATGAAAGATCTTGGTGCTGCAAACCATATTTTGGGCATGGAAATTAAAAGAGATTGAGAAAAGAGGAAGCTTTGGTTAAACCAGAGGAAGTATGTCAAGACAATACTGCAGAGGTTTAATATTTAGGATAGTATACTGGTGAAGGTTCCTATTCTTGTAGGTGTAAAGATATCTGCTGAACAGTGTCCCAAGACACAAGAAGAGGAGGAGGACAAGTCTCGTGTTCCATATGCAAGTGCAGTCAACAGCTTGATGTATGCGATGGTTCAGTGGGAGTATTGAGTAGGTTTATGTCAAAACCAGGGAAGGAGCATTGGACAACAGTGAAACGGGTTTTCAGGTATTTGCATGGCACTAGTGATTATGGTTTGCACTACTAAGGAAGACCAGGATTGGGAAGAGTTTTGGATATCCATGGCTTTGTTGATGCAAACTAGGCTGGAGATCTGGATTAGAGAAGATCTACAAGTGGGTATGAGTTTAACCTATTTGGAGGTGCAGTCAGTTGGATGAGTAAGAAACAATCTGTAGTGGCACTATCAACTATAGAGGCAGAATACAAGGCAGACACTCATGCAAGCAAGGAAGCATCTTAGTTGCAGAGATTGTGTTCAAGTATAGGGTTAGTATAAGGAGCTATAAGGATAGACTGTGATAGCCAAAGTGCAATTTTCTTGGAAAAGAACCCTACTTATCATTCACTTCAATATCACTTTGTGAGGAATATGATAGAAGGCAAAAAGGTGTTGTTGGTAAAGGTGGACACTTTGAAGAATATTGCAGATGCATTGACAAAATCTATGAGCTCTGAGAAGTCCTCTTGGTGTAGAGAAATAATGGCATTGCAAGGATGGATAAATTACTAAGATCTCCTATGGCCCCCTGTAGAAAGAAAACAACAAGTGGGAGAATGTTGGGCTGTGTTATATTCTTTCCACGATTAGCCCCCTAGTTAACCGGGGGGGGTGGAGCCCCCCCTTCATTGTGCCAACTGTGCAGCGGGGTGGTCACATGGGGGCATCATCCCTCCCTGTCTAGGGGGTTTGAGGGGGGGTGGGTAGCCCCCGTCTATGGGGTCCGGGGCAGTGCCTCAGGGAATTTTTTTTTGGATCCTATATTAGATAGGCAAACCTACCTATGGTTTTGTGCATGGTTTTCACACATGATTTTGTGTGCGATGGTTTTCGGTCCATGGTCTTGGATGCTTCAGCATGTATAAATATGTATTGTAACGTTGAAATGAACATAATGAAAAATCAATCTGGTAGTCCCGATTTTGGGATCCATGGGAAAATCTCTATGTATATGTGTTTTATGTGTTATGCTCTCACATTATTTATTTCCTGTTCTTAGAATTCGTATTTAGGTAATTTCGGTATAGGGTTAAAACCTACATCATAGAGTAGTTGGAGAGTCATGAGGGTAGGTGAACAATCACAAAGGTGAATGTCAAGGTTCACCCCACCCTTCGATGTTTATAGTACCTCATAACTCATTGTAGAGGCTTTTCGTCACCCAAGCTTCTGATAGGAGTATCTTAGAGAAAGATTGGAGAGTATTGTAACAAGCCTTGGCTTCTCCACAATGCAGAGCTAGTAAATCTCTTTGGAGGAGGAGGCGGAAATGACTATAACATTCTGTTATTAGGACTAGTGTTTGGTCATGGTTGTATTGTATATGTTGTTGTTGTATTCTAATGATATATGTATATGTTTGCTTACCCATGTATGTATAGGCTCTTTCTGTATATGTATGTATGAATCTTACTGAAATGTGTTGTTGGTTTAACCATCACTTTGGATTGTTGATTCACCTTCGTTCCAGTTTATGATGCATCTTTGCTCATGTGTCCCTTTCCAAGCTGCATGTTTACACAGGTTTCCAAGGGGCACACTCATTCCACCTTCAATGTGTTAGAACCATTCATGCACCTTCCTTGGCTTGTTGTGCATGTCACACCCTTACTATCAACAAGGACATCTCACTTACCTTTGTCTGAAACCACGGTCAAGGCGATACCATATGACCCACTACTGGGACTCCTACACCAAACAGT
This sequence comes from Pinus taeda, assembly GCA_000404065.3. Taxonomy (NCBI): domain Eukaryota; kingdom Viridiplantae; phylum Streptophyta; class Pinopsida; order Pinales; family Pinaceae; genus Pinus; species Pinus taeda. The sequence goes on along the minus strand of APFE030721347.1, from coordinate 48,311 downwards.
TTAAGGTCTAGTTGGGACTTCTTACCAGGGAGATCCCCTGACATGTTGGACAACATTCTATCTCTAGAAGGAGGGCCAGATGACAAGATGTGTCTTCTCATCCTATTTTGGATCTTCGCACATCTATCATGGATATTATCACACTTGTCCCTCTGTAATGTTTCTCGAATGCCGGACCTCTCAACATCACGAGGGATTTTTCTAATCTTTTGTCTTAATTCACATATGATGGTGAAGGCGGAGTGGCCTAGACTACATACTTACAAGACTTATTTGTGATTATTGATAATGCAGATGAATGCTTTGATGAAGAGGCCAACCTGCTGCTTGCATACACACTTCATGAATCCCCACAACGATGGTGTTGGAGTTTGCCACCCGGCAGCATGCACTCACTTGAGTAGTTGTGTGATCTCATTGAATCTACTTTCCATCATTTTGATCTAGAACCTCTTGACCAAAAACTGTTAGAATAATGGAAAAACCTGCAAGAATCCCCTATGGATTTTTGGGATCGCTTTTGTGTGTTGCAGTTTCAAGCTCTGAAAAGTCAGATGTAGTTCCAGTATCTCATGGAAAGATTTGAATATTTCCTTACCAAATCTGTCAATCCTAAAAAGAAGTTCAAGCTCAAGCCCCACTTAGCATACTTCAGTGATGAAGTTGCGCAATCATAGATGGACATAGTCGCTATCACAAGTGACTGTCTGTCATCCCCTCATGAAACATCTCCACCACTGTAGAGTGATGTGGGAGAACATGCACAAAAATCCGTTCAACTGTCACATCCTCCCAACATCACTTCTCTCAAGCCCATGGGTTGTCACATGCATGTATTACCTCAAACTCTGTCTTCGTGTTATGTTGATCCTCAAGATTGCACTGTCTTATGTTCTTCCATTTTGGACTCTACACTTGTTGTGAACGAGGATCAAGCTATCGGCAAAGTTGGTGTTGCACAACCAACCTACGCTGCCATTCATGGAGAGTATGATTGGGAGCTTGAGCATCAACTCGCGGCAAAGGATGATTCCATTATGTTCACACCTCCTCTATTTTTCCTTTACATCTTTGGTGATTCTTCCATCCCTGATTATGCATGTGTATCTCCTTCTATGGATGCACCCATTGTTGATCATTCCCAGAACACACCGGATGTCAGTCCATCATCTGACAACGGAAAGGAAAAATCATTCTTTGAAAATCTACTAGATTTTTCATCTACCTTTTCCGGGAACATAGAGGGTGAATTTTTCTGCTTCTCATCTACCCCTTTGTTTGATTCATTAGATCATGAGGATGCTGATGAAATCATTGATTTCTCTTATCGTAGATGTCATGATCTATTTACCCCTGTATTTGATCACGATGATGGTTTTACCACTCTTGATTTTTCAAAGCCACTTGTTTATGATGATCTATCTGTCGACAAAGTCGAAACCCCTCAGATTGTCAAGGCTCTTCAGCCCAAGCTGATGGTTATGTCATCCCCTTGCTGTCCTGAGGTTGGTTTCACTTCCGATCAGGAAATTGTTGAAACATCCAAGGCTCCTCATCACTCATCTGTATGCATTGAAGGCCAATCTCACACAAATCATGCTTCCTCCACTCGAACTACATGATCCCAACGCTCATGCATTGGAGGAATCTTACATAGAAAACACATGTGCACGATGCAATCTGTCTTTGTTCCTTTCATTTTCTTTAATGTCACAGTCAAGAGTATGTGTATGCTTAGCAGATGCACATAGTGTCGCACAACATCATGGTAAGTCGACGGACTGCATGCCATGCATTGGCACTCACTTATGTTCTTTGCATGCATTTAAACTTGAAGTGTGTCTGCCTTCATTATTATATCCTTCTTGTTTGCTGGTTCACACAACTGTGTTGTTTGTGAACCATACCTTCACCAACATGGATCGACTAATGTGCTGGTGGCTATATTGGAAGTATCACTTCACGTGAGAAGACCCATGCACCGTTAACATAGGAGTAGGAGTAGTGTTTTCTTTTGGTTTGTTTTCTTGCATGCATGTTTGCTTTTTACTTTGTTTGTTTGCTTGCTTTCATACTTATTTGATTTCTCACTGCACTTATGCATTTACTTCTGTTTTTTCTTTGTTTTGTTGTTTGTTTGCTTATTTACATCCATAGGTTAGTTTCGCATGAAACTGTATGGACTCTTGAAACTAGCTAGGTAAAGTACAAGAGGGCCTGTGCAGTTATCAATACTATGATATCTACCATTTTGCCTCTGTATGAAGAACTTGTTATCTTCAATCCATGATATGTTGATGGAAAATACTATTGTTCAAAGTGAACCTTGTTGAAAACACAACACTTGCACGCTAACTAGTGTCACCTACTTTAGTCAGTTGTTTTTTATTTAATCCTTGTCAGCTTAGTCAAGTAGAGTAAGATGAGGGGGAAAACATTAACAAGCACGTCAAAGGTATACATAAACTACTTCTTTGAAGGAGTAACCTCTGCTTCTCTCAATAAGCCAGGATCCCTCTTCCGCCTTTGAAATGAATAAGTGTTATTTGCAGTTACAAAAATCAAAATGTGAAAAACATCGAAAAAATGAAAAATGAATAAGGTGAGAGAAGAGAAAGGCTTCTTGCATAGGGAGGTGATGCAAGTAACTCCACTAGGGTACTGATCAGGATTGCTGGCAACAAACTGATGCTTGTGTTCCTGCGTGACTCCGTTGGGGTACTACCTAGGCCTTCTGGCAGTGGAGAAACACCAGAGATGAAATTAAAACTCTGATGGCCATATGGCTTGTGCACCAATATACCCCTCATGCCCAATCGAAACAACTATGTTGGCTTGGCTTGGAATGTGTGTCAACCGACCAAGAGCTTGGCATATGCTACATCTTACAATCAAGCAAGTGTGGAAACTAAGACGTAAAAAGAACTATACAATACTTCGGAGGTGTTAGACTTTCTTTTCACAAAAAAGGTCCATTCAGAGAGTTGGAGTTGTACTAGTGTGTCGCCAAGTGTTGTAGCAGCTACAACTACCCTCCAAAATTTTTTCTTAGCTTCATTTTGGAGCCTCCCTACCAACCGTCCTAGCAGCATGTCTTGCACTATCAAGTACATTGGCTTCATTGGTTTTTCAGTAGCTTGCCAGCATGTGCATGTCAGTTTGCTTCACTCCCCTCACAGGCTTCCATTTTGGACTTAAGTTAATTACTGGCTAAGTAGCTCCCTCAGAAAATTGGCCAATTATGGAGGGGAACCAGCCTTCCCTCCAGAAATTGTGCAAATATGCTAGGGAACCTGCTGGGCTCAGAATTTGCACAATGCAGTCAAACAAGCTCCCTTGAGAAAATTACACAATCTGGCCCAGCACTACAGCTCAGCCCAGAAATTGCACAATTATGGGCAACAGTCACTTGCTGACCCCAAATATTGCGTAATCCCTCTGAGACAACCAACCCATCTCCTCCCAAAAATTGCGCAAATCCTTCTTCTAATCTTGCACGTTGTTGCATGTGCCTTCTGGTTGATCGGTTCCATGTGGGACCCAGCAAAATTGATTTACATGCATGGGATGATTTTTCTCGAAATAGAAAAAATAACATGTAAAAATCATCCTAGATTTTAGGGATCTATTTTTAACAGTTGGAGGTTACATGCAAAGATCGTCTTAGAAAATTTCCTCCAAGTGTTGTTCTTTACTAGATTTGTGGCATGCGCATCATAAGCCTCAAAATTATTTATTCGATGCTTCAGAGATCATTGTTCATATCAATATTGGAGCTCTAACATCTCACAACACATCTAGGAGTCTTTGGCACATCCAGCTAAGTTATTTCTAGGTAAGTCTACTTTACTTGTCTTTTGCAGCATTTTTGTCCCTTTTTGTGTTTTGGCTTGTGTGAATGTTGTCTGCTTGATTTCTGTGAATGCTTGATGTTGTTTGCATGCATGTTAGCTTGTACAAGAACCATTTCATTTTTCGTTTGCATCTCACTGTTGTCGCATGCATGACACTATTTTGCACGGACGCTCGCTGATTCAGCGACTCATTTCACACACATGCATGTTTTCCCATTTTCTGAGCCTTGGATTCATTGTTTGCATGTGTGATAATTCACTCTTTCCTACACTCAGTTTCTCCATGCATTCAGATCTTCATATGTTTTCAGTCACCCCACTTCAAGTCTGCAGAGCCTTGGCCCCTTGCCCATACAACATTGCACATTTATGAGAGGAAACGCTCTGCCTTCCTCCTAGAAAATGTGCAAATATGGCTAGACAGTGTCCTCAATACTTGCTTTATGCAATTCTGAGAGGCAGTGTCTACTGGCCCAGAAAATTGCGCAATGCAGTCCTTGGGCCTGCATGACTTGCTGACTGAAATTGTGAATTACACAATCTCAACACCTAGTAGGCCAGTGTGGATTGTGCATTACACACTTCCAGCAGTCAACTAGCCTCCTAACAATCTGAACTATCTTTTGCGTAGTTCCAGCAGTCAGTTCCCAGCCTCCCAGTGAAAATTGTGCAGTCCTTACCATCAGTCTCCCGGGTATGTTGTATGTCAGTCCTAAAGTTTTATTTGGTTTTAATTGACATATTTCTTGCCATGCATGTCACATGTCTATAGGTATAGCAGGTGTTCATCTGTCTCTCAAAAATTCAAGATCAATGGCCTCCAAGAGAGTAGGGTCAAAGGACACCGACGGAAGCACAACTGGAGATGCAGTTGAGTGAGTGTCTATGAGTTTGCTGATTTACAAAGACACCAAGTTGATCATAGACAAAGACATCAATCTGAAATGGCAGGAGATCAATGATGCATTCTCAGGCACATTTGGGGAAGAGCTTGAAAACCACAAAGTCTATGTGAACATTCACAAGTTTGGCTTGTACCAAATTGCATGCTGGTATCTCACGTTTCCAGGCACGTACATGATACATTGGATTTTCTCACACACTAATCCTAAGATGATGGTGTTAAGAAGTGTCAGCTAGACAAAGATTGCTACCTTCAGGGCATAGGACTATCATCAGATGTACCACTTACCGAAGCCACTGATCACCATGGAGACACCCTTCAGCATACCTAACAACAATGAAAACTCTAGTGATATCTTGAAGAACTAGGTGAAGTAGCCAGCCAAGCTCAGGATGACATCCAACCAAATTTAAAAGATGAAGATACTCGAAAGGCATATCAGTACTTGGTCATTTTTTCATGTTGCTTGTACGACAAAGAGAGCATGGAAACTTTATCGCAGAGTTGGATGATCACGTTGGACCAACTATCCAGTGAAGGCAAAGCATGCAACTAGTCCAACATGTTGGCTTACAGGCTAAAGGAAAAGTTAACAGGAGCTTGACAACTTCCAGATGAAATCTATGCCCATCAGCAATTCCCGAGCTTAAAGTGGGCATGGACATTAACGAAAACCTCTATGAACACTTACTGCAGACTATTTTCTGAATGCAATTTCTGCAGAGCCATCACACAGTTGTCAGATAATTTTGTTGCCCTGTGTACAAGATGATATTTGAGCAGGATCCATCTTGCATGTCAATGGTATCAATGAAGGCACTGATCGACATAATGGATTGGTATGCCTCACCTTTTGGCACCTTCACACAGGTTTACAGCGCGGAGAAGCCTCTGCATGTTTTACCGAATTTTTGCATGGACAAGCTCGTCATGCAAGAATTATCGTACCACATCTTAGCAGGACTGTTAGCTAGAATGGATCGGAAGAAGAAGGCACCCTAGCCCACTCTTCTATTGTGAATCGGGTTGTACAAGATACAAAATCTCAAGCATGCAAATGCCGAGACACAAGAATTCAAAAGATGTACTTTTGGCACCAAAATCTTCAATTTGTACGACCCACATTGCTTTGAGAAAGATCACTATGTGAGAGTGCAATTTCCTTGGATCCGCGGAGTGTGTCATTGGGCTGAGGAAGACCCATGGAGATATTATCACATATTCTCCAGGCCCAATGAATCGGTCGACATCGTTGTGGAATGGTTAGTGAAGCAGCATCTAGGAGATCAATAGTAGCAACAACATCAAAGGGTAACATAGTTGCGCATGACAAAGGCAAGAGAAAGGTTGTCGATAGAGGAAAGGCAGAACAAAGTTGCAAGTTCATAGCATACCCACTTGTGGAGAAAGCAACTTTGGAAATAGAAGTGAAGAGGCAACAACGCGACAAGAGCAATGTGCAAAGGCCGAGAGATAAACAAAGGATGGAGGAAATAGTGAATTAGTTGCAAGAGCTGAAGGAGAAACTCTGAAAAGAACAGGAGCTGCACAGACAGGAAAAAAGCACAATAGGGATAGAAATAATAGGGGGCGCAACATGCACATATTGATGAAACTACGCCCATACAGGCAGTAGAATCATCCGAGGAACTAGCGCAAAGTGGACAAGGTGAGAAGTGGTAGGAGAGAGACTTCGCTCAAGAGATTGAACAAGTGCTTGAGAAGATGGATATGGAGATGGAGCAGCCAGAGTTAGAGAAATACATCGACCTCATGCCTTACCACCAAGAGGTCGACCCATCGGCTTCACTGGATCCAGAATCATTGCAAGTCCTGAGCGACCAAGGAGATATTGAGATCCTTGGAGACAATCCAGAAGAGGAGATGCATAACATAGGGTTGTGCAATTGCAGAGAGTGTCTACTCCGGATGTCCACACATCTCCTATGAAGTTTAAGGAATGAGTGATCATATCTGATGTGTACAAGCATCTAGCAGCATTGGTCGATGCTACCAGAGCATATGTTGAGGCCACTAGCTCGAGTGTTCACTTCTTGATAACAGAGAACAAGCGAATGGCTAAGGAATTACAGACAACCAAGTAAGGAGGAGAACTGGTTACATCATCCACCAGAGAAGAGTTGAAGAAGGTGCTACTAGATGAAGTATCATCCCTTGCAACAGTCATGCAGATGTTCTATTCCAGATTTGGTACTATGCATGAGGTAGTTATCCATCTCAACAGTTGGCAGGAACCTTGTGCTAGGAGAGCACGTATCTTATCAAACTTTCATATTGTTGTCGACAACATGAAAACATGGACAATGAGATACAAGGGAGCCCCATTACACTTGCCGAATATGATTAAGCCCATGGTGGTTGAGTTGAAGGCACTCATCCGTAGTCAGATCCGAAACTATGAGGAACTCCCGCAGCTCATCACCAGTTTGCAGGCTTCCCATGCAAGGTGGTTCAAAAAGATGGATGTTGTTTTACACGCAGATGTGATCCCATCTATTAGGAAACTCACCGAGGCAAAGAAAAAGCGTTAATTCTAATAGGAGTTAGACTTGTAATTTGTCGAGTTGATGTGCATAGCCTCCAATGCAGACTTGGTGTTCAGTGCAAATACTATGCATCAATATGTTGCTAGTCCAGCCACACTCAAGACAATGATGCACATGTTATCAAGTGAGTTTGACAAAGGAACCAAGGAAATGTACCCAAATGTAATACGGCAAGAGTTCATTTCCAGAAAGATGTCACCACAGAGTACATGGACACCATCACAGACTACCAAGCTTGAAATTAGTTCGCCACTGTCAACCATAGTGAGGATGTCAAAGAGTTGGTATTTCTACAATTGTCTGATTCATAGTGATGTCTTGCATGGCTTTCTCAAGCCTATTTTGTCTCACATGGGTACATGTGGGGATTGTATGTAACATGTTGTAAAGTGGAAGTTCAAGTGTCAATAGTTGAATGTAACAACCATAGAGTAGTTGAAGAGTCATGAGGGTAGGTGAACAATCACAAAGGGGAATGTCAAGGGTCACCCCAACTTCTTCTATTTATAGTACCTCGTAACTCATTGTAGAGGCTTTTTGTCAGCCAAGCTTCCAATAGGAGTATCTTAGAGAAAGCTTGGAGAGTATTGTAAGGAGCTTTGGCTTCTCCACAGTGCAGAGGCAGTACATGTCTTTGGAAGAGCAGGTGGCAGTGACTGTAACATTCCGTTATGGGGACTAGTGGTTGGTCATGGTTATACTGTATTATTATAACTTTCACTTCTTAATATAAAAGAGCCAACATGTTTCATGCATATGTTGTTGTATTTCATTTAACTTAGTTACTCTAATGATATATGTATCTATTTTCTTACACATGTATGTATAGACTCTTTATGTATATGTATGTATGAATCTTATTGAAATGTTTTGTTGGTTTAACCATCACTTTGGATTATTGGTTCACCCTCCTTCCAGTTTGTGATGCATCTTTTCTCGTGTGTTCCCTTCCAAGCTACATGTTTACACAAGTTTCCAAGGGGCGCACTCATTCCACCTTTCGTGTGTTAGAACCATTCATGTATCTTCCTTGGCTTGTTGTGCATGTCACACCCTTGCTACCAAGAAGGACAAGTCACTGTTGGGACTCCTACACCGAACGATCTGAGGTCTAGTTGGGACTTCTTACCAAGGAGATCCCCTGACATGTTTGCAGGTCCAGCACTATCAATACCAACCAAGGCTCTAGGACTAGTAACTCAACCCAACAAGAGGCTCCAGAGTGTTTTTACAAACAAGGCTCTTAGACTAGTAACTCAACCCAAGCTATTACAGGGCTCCAAAGCATTTGTCTAACCAAGGCTCCAGGAATTAGTAACTCAATCCACAACTAAAGGAACATGAGAATCGACTAGAAAACAAAAAGAAAATGAACCCACGAAACCATGGTTATCCAAGAAATGGAAAGGCTAGGAAAATCCATTGTCAATCCAGGAAATCCCCCATGCCAATGACAAATGATAACCAATAAACCATATGCATATGTCATGTATGCCAAAACTAGTGAGGAAAACATACATGAAACTTAGTACCTAGAAGAAAAACATGTTGTAGCTAATAATCCTGTTGTCTTATTATGCTTTCCTAATCTTCCTTTTCCTTCTTGATTGAAGCATTCAAGTATGCCACACTCTCCAAGAGTGCCCCAAGAAAAATTTTAGTGTCTAAGAGTGAGAGAGAGAGAATAGAATGAGATCTCTAAAACTAAACTCACAAAAGGTTACCAACTGACCAAGCCTGCACACTGATCCTCATAAGCTTTTTTATCAACGAGGCCTCTATTTTTCTTCAATTTCCATTATTTTCCTTCATTTTCCTCCTCACATGAAATTTGTGACATTTCACCTCCATTTTCTCCAATTTTCCATTATTTTCATAAATAAATGTGCCAAAAATGCCCTTTTTCCTTTTGAAATCCTTTGTCATTACCTTTTCCAATTTCCTTAGCGATAATAAACCGAATGAACACCCACTAGGATGTTTTCCCATCATTCAACTTGGAATACATATGCCATGACCTTGGTCATATATTTTTTTTTACACGGATTTTTAGTCGGGGCTGTTACAATTTCATATCTGCATCAGAACATTTGTTTTGAATTGGATCTAGTCACTTTTCATTTTTTGGTCTTTCCATTGAAGTAGGTTTTCTTGCGCTCAGTGGAATTTTTGTTTTTATTATGTTGTGGTTCTAAAATATAGACCTGAGAGTTCCAGTAGTCCATTTTGTCAGATTCAAAGAATTATCTTTGTTTTTCAGTCCTTTCTAGTCATTTCTTTGGATTAGGGTTTCATTTTTTTACCATTGTAGATCATCATTTTTGCATGACTTTGTTGCCCTCACAAAATGGCAACCCTGAGGCTTTATTTGCACTTCCTCTTATTTTTTACTAGCCTTTTATTGATTGCTTTTTGGTGAATTTTTGTTTGTAAAGCCAAGTCTGATTTTTTGAGTGCTTGGTGTTCTTGCCTGGTTTTTGTTTTGAGCCTTTTATGAGTGATTTTCTTGGGTTGCTTTCTATGTCAGTTTTTCTATAAAATTAGTGAATTTTATAGAGTGATAATTGAGAGCGTGTGAGGTTGTTTCTTTCATTTGAAAAGAGAAAAGATATCTTCCCTCACATTCCTAGAATTCATTGAATGGAAATAAGGAAATATTTCATTTCCATATAGATTGCATTAGGGTTTTGACTTGAGTCTTTTCACACCATGCTAGTTGCACACTAATTACCTTTGAGTAAATAACAACTATAAAATTAACATGTAATAAAATTTATTCAAAAAAAAATATTTTCACTGGGAGCATGCCAACATTAGCTCAGGCTAAGGTCTTGGAATAGGGGAGTGAGGTAAACTTCTCCAAGACCATAAAAATAAAAGTAGCATCTTGCGATAGGGATAGAAAATACATTTGCAATGGCACATTTCACAAGAATCCATTTTTAGGTTTAATCATCAGGTCACATTAGGTCCAGTGGAGTGATGTACCCCACTTATTTGTCTTAGTGGTGTCCTTTGCACATATAACTTTGGGACTCACTTGAGAGGAGTATGGATAACTTTTAGCAATCTCTCAGGAGATTTTGAGCATAGTTTCCCTACCCTTATGTGTGAATCCAACTTAAGACTACCCCCCAAGTCGAGTTGTTGTAGGTGGTAGATCTAGTGGCCATAATATTAGGTAGCTTACACAAGTGATGGCAAGGGGCCCATCCACCTGGATTAGACATTGGTCAAACTCACTTAGACCTCTTAGGGCATACCCCATGACTAATAAAGGTACTTATATTGTGTCTAAAAGGAACTTTATGTAAGTTTCCAATGTAACTATTCAAACCAGATATTTGATGTCAACCTGGGCCCTCATCAACCAGGCTTTGGTAATGGAACAATCCATTCACTCTCTCTGGTTTTTGTGTGCTTGGCTCCTATATTTTTTAGTGTGTGTTATTTGGTTCAAGTAATAGGTTAGCCATAGGGGTTCCTTAATTAATTTATTTTGTTAAAAACATATATTGATCATGGTTGAACAAAGCCTCCAATATATTCATATACTTTTAGGCCTTTCTCTTGAAGAGGAAGTTCCACCACCTCTTAGACATAAGATAACTCCAGTAACAATGGGCTTAGACCATACTCAGGATGAGTGGGATAACCTTGGTACTAGAACAAAGGATTTTATTACTATTGAAGTGAATGATGAGAGTCCACTTTCACATGTAAACCAATCTCTTACTGACCCTCCTTACCCTACTTTAACACAAATAATATGACCTTACAGTACTAAACCCTTTTCATTATTTTATTACCATATGTATGATTAGAGTACTACTTCCACTATGGGGTAGATGGTTCCTTCGTTATCATCTACATTAGCACTTTCCGCTATCATGTCATGTTTACCACCACTTAGTGTCGTGGGATCCATTCCTCCTACAACACCTCTACCATCTTCTTGGGGGCGTTCCACTAGTCTCTTCTTTGACCTACGCAATTTTTCCATCATTGTCTGTGTATATTCCTCCATCCACCTTTGTGTTCAGAATGGGGCTAAACCCTAGTCAGCCTACAAGAGTTGGAATTTTTACTCATATTTCATTTATACCTATGGTCACTTCACCTAACATAGGCATACCTAATTTAGGGAACATGTAGGTGGGATCGATGATTTCCTCTAACCAATCTAGGGGAGATTATGTTTTTGGCGGTCCTTATCAACCTTGGACTAGTTCTTTGTTAGGTGGGACACCTTTAACTATAGGTTCCTATTCCTTTGGATGGGTTAGTTTAACTAGAGGCCACTAAACCCATTATTACCACTTTTCCTATGGGCTTTAATGCTTATAGTGGTGCTTCTACACATGAATATTTTTACTCTATTACTAAGTGCAACCTCATGATGAGTCATGCTTTTGGAAGTCCTTTATTCTCTAAAGGCAACATATTTACACCTCATATGTTGGCAAAAAGCCTGAATATATTGGGATGAAATACAACCTTAGTCCACATTCATCTACCTTTAATTACGTTATGGGGGAACCATATGGTTTTTCAAGGAGTACTTATTTCCCTTATTATCAATTTAGACAATAATAAATTCCATTTCTATATCCTCTTGATTTGAATAATTTGGATAAGCTAACAAATGAACCCATATGTCACAACCCTAGGTGGCCATCTATACCGACCAAACTCGCCTCTAATATTCCTAAGTTTGAAGGAAATCTAGTTTATAATCCCTCCCCACACACCACCACCTACCATATTTGGTGTTCTTATGACTCTTTGGTGGATGATTTTGTAGAGTTGAGACTTTTTGAATGAATCATAATTAGAGACACCGCTAAATGGTACAAAAATTTGGATAGGGCATCTTTAGTGACTTTCCTTCCTTGGCTCGTACTTTCTTGAAACATTTCCAACTACCTAATAGCCAAGATCTTGGAGTTGACCATCTATTTTCAAACAAGATAAATATACTCACATCTTAGATCATATCCATGAGTGGAGAAGATGCAAAAGGATAGTACGAACCAAAATCCCTAACGAAGTACTTCAAGACTAGTTCACCATCTCCCTATTGCAACATATAGCCAACGATGTTGCCAAGGTTGGGGAAACTACTAATGAGTAGTCATTCTTACATGTTCAATACCTTGATTTGATCTATTCTTAGTCAAGCACCTTGTGTGATCTGTTGTATCTCTAAGATAATAATGGTCAGCTATTATGCCAGAGCATCTAGGATAAATGTTTTGGGGGTTTTGTTTTAATTTGGGAGACCAATGGACGAAATAGATATAGAACTAATGTGCCTAACCTCTTGAATAATATCAATGTCTTAGTAGAGGGCTTCTATAAATATTTATAGAGTGAAATAGATTTTAAGATGATGAGAACAAACAGAAAAGTAATATGATTGCTACAATTTTCAAATTGAAAGCTAAATAATCATAAGTATGAAAACCTTTGAACTATGTTTAAAGGTTTAAGAAAATACACATGAGCTCACAAAAGATGCTGATGATTTATTAATTTTGAGGGAATTAATTAAACAAATAGTCCATTAATTAATTCTCTTTATATATTATCACTTCAGAAAGCTTATAGGAATATATTGAAATACAATTATTCCTACCTAGTTATCTCTGCAAGACACAAGTATATGAAGACAAACATAATGAATGACAATGGAAAAAATTATAGGAAACACAAACTATGTAAAACAAAATTCAGAATCCTTTGCTTTGTATTAGTGATCTAGAAAGATTAATTACATCAGATGTCTAGAAATTATTCTTCAAGGGTGCAACCCTAAATAACTTGTGAAGAGAGTTATTTATACAACACTAGGGCGAAAAATATCCCTAACTGCTTTTACAAAAATAGATTATTTACACAATCAAAAATAAAACTGTCTAATGATCTTGCACTATTTTGGTGTTGTACTATTTGATGACTATTACTGAAAAAGTTGAAAAGTAGTTGAAGATCGCTGACTATTCCCTCAAAAACTGAATGTTGTTCAATTATCCTCAATCAAGTAAATTTGTTAATTCCTCCTAGCATTTCTTATCTGGGACAAAAATCTTTGTTACCCTCCTGTAGATTTCATCCATCTTGGTGTACTTAGTAAAAGTGGGTTTACCAAAAATATACTCTTGATTTCATGCAGGATGAAGAAAGAATCCCTGAGTGCTTTTACTATGAGAGCTAGTGTTGATGATCCTTTGATATTGGCTACTGAGGCTGCATGGGTGCCCACCTCTATTAACTTATTGACATATTCCTCTATTAGCATCAGTTTTTCATTAATAACCATCATAGAAGGTAAATCTTTGATGATCAAAGG
>APFE030721347.1:21212-31417 GCA_000404065.3 Pinus taeda | reverse complement strand
TATTTATCAAAATATTTTTCTAACATTTTTTATTTAATATCTTTTTGTCCACATCCTATCTTAACGTTTTGTAAATATTTTCATTTTTTCCGTCTAATTTATTCTAACTTATTAAAACCAAAAAAAAATGCTACAACATTGGCTCCAACTGGGGATTGCTTTCTCCTGTATAATGTAGAGAACCTGTATATCCATGTGCCTTCTCCTCGGGCTATGGAGTCCTTTGCTGTAAAAAATCTCACTGATAGCTTGAAAAGTAAAAGAAACTGGAGTTTTTCCAATAAAATGTACTACAAATTCTTAGTATTGAATGAAATATTTGAGAAACCTTCCATTTACAGGATAAGTGGAATATAGTCCCTCAAGATTTTGTAGCACAAAAGTGTTGTTGCCCTTCACTTCAGCAATTGCTAAAGGCCCAAACCATAGGTTGTCAAATTTTCCATGCTTTCCGTCTTCCTCCTTCCTGGAGTCCCATATTAGAACTAGGTCACCTTCCTTGAAGTCCCTTTCCCTTGCTCTTTAGTAAAACGAGCTTTTCATCTTATTCTGATATTTCTTGAATTTGTATTGAACTTCATCTCTATTTTCATTTAGTTCAATAATATAGTTTATCCTTCTTGAAAAATCATCAGTTCCATCTGTTGAGTCCTGCAAGAATTTTAAAACTGGGAAAGCCAAATTGGTGGGAAAAATAACATATTTCCCATAGGCTAACTCAAAAGAAGATTTCTCGGTGGATCTTTTTGGAGTTATTCTGTTTGCCCATACTGCATAAATTAAATGAGAGTCCCAACTCTTTTTATGATCTACTAGGGTATTTTTGATTACCTTCACTAGACTTTTATTTGAGGACTCTTCGAGGCCATTACCATGATGTAACAAAATCTGATATTTCTAGCAAAACTCAATCATTTTAACACTATAGAATGTTGTTGCATTATCTGTGACAATTTGAGTTGGACAATAAAACCTAGATAAGATATTTTCTTCAATGAATTTAATTACTACTAAATCAGTACCATTTCTTACCAGAATTGCTTCCACCCATTTAGTGAAGTAATTTGTTGCTGTGAGGATCCATTTGTGTTGATTACTTGAAGTGGGATGGTTCTCTCCAACAAAATCTAATCCCCATTGAAGGAAAGGTGGTAAGATTATTGATGGTACTAGTAGAAGAGCTGCTAGTTTTTGCTTACCAGCAAACATCTAACAAGGAACGCAACCTCTAACCTTTGCCCCTACTTGAAAAAATAATGTTGGCCAATAAAATCCTCTCTTTAAAATCTTGTCTGTTGTTTCTCTCCAAGCATAATGTCCTCCACAAAATCCTGTATGAAACTAATCAATGATTCCTTCAGTTTCTGATTTTGTTAAACATAATAACAAAATATTCAGTGGATCTTTCCTGTACAAATTTGTATTTGTGATGCAGTACTTGACTACCTTCAATTTCATAGTTTTACACTAGGCTTTGGAGAATGATGTTGGCATTCAAACTGGAGTAGAAAATTTACAATGTCTAAATACCACTCTGACAATAGAAATTTGTCATCAATATGTAAAGCACTGATCTGATCTGAAGGTAAAGTTTCTTGTGGATTATTTTCTTTAGGTTGAAGAGAAGGTTCTTTTGGATTCTACCCTTCTACAAGGACAAAAGGTTGTTGTGGATTCTTCCCTTGTACTTCTAAATAGAATTGGTTCCAAGCATTTTGCAATTGGATTCAGCTAGAAGCTTGGCTAATCCTTGGCCTTTTACTAGCTTTGTAGTTTTGATAGTTAAATCAAACTCAAGTATTTGAGTGATCCACCTACCTCTTTTCCCATCAGTGTCAGGCTAAGTTAAAATGATTTTTACAACATCGTTAGGGACATAAGTAGTAATAGGTGAATGTAGGACATACATCCTGAAAGATTCCAGGGCTTGAATGAGGGCATAGACTTACTTCCCAATTATGTCATACTTAAGCTTGACATCTCTCATAATCTTACTGAAAAAGGCTATGGACTAGTCATGGGAATCTTCATTACTTTGTAATAGAACAATAGCAAGGCTTGTTTTTGAGGCAAAAGAAAAGATACTGAATGGTTTAGTATAATCAGGGCTGGCCAAGGTGGGAGCCTCAGAGATAGCTTTCTTGATCTGATCAAATGCATGCCTGGAAGAGACAATCCATTTAACTTCATAATCCTTTCAGAGCATGTCAGTTACATATTTTACAATCTCTACATAATTTGGGATGAATCTCCTTAAAAAATTAAATTTTCCTAGAAAAGCTTGAATTTCTCTCTTGTTTCTAGGTAAGGTTAATGTTTCAATGGCAGACACACACTTGGGATCAATTACCACTCCTTCCTTTGAGATTATATGGCCCAATAGTTTCCCTTCTTTGATAGCAAACAAAGACTTTTTAGGGTTCAATGGCATCCCAAATTTCCTACACCTATCAAAAACCTTGATCAAGTGCTTTAGATGTTTCTGATCAGATTTAGAAAAAAAAGTAATGTCATTAAGATAAATAACCACAAATTTGCTTACCTAACCCATGAAAGCTACATCCATGGCTCTCTGAAATGTCGATCTAGCATTTGATAAACCAAATGGCATTCTAGCGTACATAAATGTATCCAAGGGTGTAGTGAAGGCTGTCTTTTCCATGTCTGTTGGATCAACATTTACCTGATTATAACTTGGAAAAACATCAAGCATGGAAAGTCTTTGTGCTCCTGAAACAATTTGAAGTAACTGATCCATTTTGGGCAAAGGGTAATTATCCTTTAATGATTCTTTGTTCAAATCTCTAAAGTCCACACAAAGTCTAATTTCTCCATTATTTTTCCTAACAGGAACTAAAATTGCAACCCAATTAGAATATCTAAGAGGGAGAATGATATGGGCATCTAGAATTTTCTTAATTTCCTTTTCTACAGGTGGTAGAAGGGATGGATTAATCCTCCTAAGTTTTTGTTGACAAGGTATTGCTTCTGGCTTCAAAGGGATCTTATGTTGTATTAACGAAGTATCATAGGTTTTTAGATCAGCATAGGTCCAAGCAAAAACATCCTTATAATTTTGAAGTAACTTAAGACATTGAGTTTTAATCTCAGGTTCTAGAGATGCACAGATTTCGATGCTTTTGACATCATCATTTGTTCCAATGTTAATTTCCTCTATGTCCTCTTCCGAAGAAATGGACTGAGGATTTCGGAGGACATCATTTTGATCAATCAATTTTTCTAAAGGTATCAAGCCTTTGGGAATAAAATTGTTGGACAATTGAATAATATCATGATCAACAATTTTTGAACTAAAATTTGAAGTATAATTCCCACTTGTATTCCATTTATTTCGGATCTATCCTCATCAATTTGTAGAACAAAAAATTGATCTACAACTCATAGAAAATATTTCAAATGTTCATCATCTCCGAATATCTACCAGTGTTTTAGATTGTCTGGGATAGATGGTCTATACTTGACTTGTATTTGGTAGAGTAAATTAGTCTGATTAGGAATTTTAAATGAACTAGACGAAATAGCTAAGGCATCTACATGAATATTTTGATCTCTTGGAATATAAGTCAAACTAAAAGCATCAAAGAAGTTTTCAATTGAATCCCATACTTCATTTCAGTAAGACCTAAGTCTAGGGTGTTTAGTCTGGCAAATATTCTCACTTGCTTGACAATAAGTTCTAAATGAATAAAAACACATAAGTTTTGAACCTTTAAGCTTTTGGTTAATTGCAATCCCAAAGGAAAGCTTCATATTCAGCCACATTATTTGTAACTTAGAAGTCGAGCTTACATGATTGGGTAATGCTTTCTTTTTCTGGTGATATTAAAACTACTCTAGCTTCTGCTCCATATTTTGTACAAGAGCCATAAAAAATAGTTTCCATATATCAGTTTGATTTGGTGCTGGACTTTCAATTACATCTACAATTTTAACTTGAGTTTCATGCACGTGGTTTGAAGAGAGTTGAAAGCAACCAAAATCTTGGTCAATTGCATAAATGGGATGGTTCCTTGGCAGGTCTGTTTTACAAACAATGTGCATAAATCTCAAATCTCTATATAATCTTAGTTGTTCTCCCCCATAAACTGGAATAGTAGGATAAGACATATATATCTGAAGAGTTCCCCCTAATTTGGAACAACAAGACCTAGAAAGGAGCATTCCAAATTGGGAGGGATATCTGTGACAACTATATCAAGTACTACACTTTTCACTAGGCTTTGGGCAAGGTTGACTACTAAATCATTAATCAATCCTAAGCAAGGCACCCTTTTAGAATCATAGGTGTACAAGTAATGATAGGATCTAGTTATGTCAAGTTTCAAATGGTCCATGATAGTTTTTTGGCACGAGGTTATGTGATGCTCCAGAATCAAGCATACAATTATACAACATGGAATCATTTGTCTTAAGAGTTACGTAGAAGGGAGGCACTATTTCATCTATCATATTTGAGCTAGGCCTAAAAACAACTGCTGGTTTTTCATATTGCAAACTGATGATATCACCTTCAGCATCAACCGAGGTATTTTGTATCCATTTGGAGACCTGATTTTTATTCCCAGGGTTTTTAGAAAGTTCTGAAAAAGGGATTCAGATTTTAACTCTTTCTAACTCCTTTTCAACATTAAATGTAGTCAAAGTATATTTGTCATTTTGAGGAGTATCAATCGATTGTTCTAATGGTCGAATAAAAGTCATTTGAGTTTCAGCAGTTTTGGCATGAGGTTCAATTACTGGAGTTTCCTTAGGAGGTCTTCCAGGGCCAGGTCTAGGCCTAAGGTCATATCTTTTGTTCAACTCTGCAACTAGAAATTTAGAGAAGGCATAGTATTTAGAGACCTGTGAGGATTCTTGATCTTCTTGAACCTAATTTTGTCATGTAAGAGGAATGATCATTGTTTGATTAGGGGAAGTATCCATATTATTTATATCTTCAGTGATGGTCATAGTATTATCATCAAGTTGCTGATCATCTATCAACAAAGGAGTGGGAATATGTTGATCATTACTAGGTCTCTGAAGAATTTGTAATTGTGGATTTCTTTTATACTGACCTTGATTTTGATTTAGGGGTCTGGTAGCTGTTTGTTGAATTTTCCTAGGTTGAGTCTCAATCTTGGAGATTCTATTAGATACATTTCTAAGAAGAGAAGTTTTTTCATCTATTTTAGAATCTTTTGTTTTAGTCTTAGAGGAACTAGAAGCCTCTGGTGTTGATTTGAGTTTTCTTTGGGCTTTTTCCTCTTTAGCTTTCAAATAAGTTGAAGTAGCCATGTTTGCTTCTACCTCAATAGCATTTGTTTGCATATCTTCAAGAGTTCTTGAAGTTATCTCTCTCGGCATAACAACAAAATCATCATCAAAGGCTTTATAAAATCTAGACTTTGTTGCTGCTGCTATAGGGGGTTTACAATCAGGGGGAATTTTATGATAAGGATTATTGAATATTTTGGTAAAGTCTGATACAAGTTCACCAAAATTTCTTTTGAGTTCATCAAACTCAATGAGAAAGTAAAGAGAATACTTTTTCACACCCCACTGGTTTTTAAATATATTTATAAGTTCTTCCCAATTTCTAGTGGAATTTGCAAGTAACTACTTAAACCAAATCCTTACATTTCCTTCAAGTTATTGTACAAAAAACCTCATGTAAACATTTTCTTGTTCAATATTCATGTTATCTGCAAAGTCTAAAAAGGCCTGAAGATGGTCTTCAACAGTGGGACTGGTTTCTCCATTATACCTGGGAAGATATTTCAAGTATCCAGCTGGGAATGTATCAAGATTAGGAGGTAGGACTAAAGCTGCATATCTAGCCTGTACAATAGATTGGAAAGCCATAGTGGGAGGTGGTGTATGAGGTGTTTGTGTGGATGAAGAAGTTGAAGAAGAGGCTGAAAAGGGTGATTGAGGGGGTGAAGAACCGGTTGGAGGTGAATAAGGAGGGGATCTCCTGAATGATTTCACAGGAGTCTTAAGAACTATCTTCTGGACTTGTGGATGAATACGATCCTTTGTTTCAAAGAGAGGATTCAAATACGTAGAAAGGGTCTCTTAAGGTTGTTCAAAGGTAGAAGCTTCAGGCTGTCTGAAAGTGGGAGGAAATGAATAAATGGTAGGGGATATGGAATCTGTTGGTTTGTATTCTGGTAAATTAACACCCAAATCAGACTCAGTTTTAGGTGATCCTAGTGGTAGTGAGGGTTCTGGATGAGATTCAAATGAATGAATGAGGAATGCTGATTTAAAATCAACTCCCTTGTCTAAGATTTAAGCAACCCTAGATGATAGGTGGGAATAATCTGGATTAGGTGGAATGTTACTATAAGGATCAAATGATGTTAAATATACAGACTGGAAGACTAAAGAGGAAGAAGAAGAGGGTTGATGTCCCCCTTTAGAACTGGCTTTTCTTAGAATTTTCTCAGGTTTTGACAGAGGATCAACTAAGTAAACCTCTGAATGAGATCTGGTGTGCTTAAAAGGTACCAGTTTGGGAGAGTGGAGTCGCCAGGTGAAGGATTTTAACCTTTCTAGACCTTTAATCATCTTAAAGGAATATAATACATATCATTGCCCCAAGAAAACTTAATGAAATTTGAGTCCCCAACAACGGCGCCAGTTTTATGTTATATCTCTAAGATAATAATGGTCAATTATTATGCCAGAGCATCTAAGATAAATGTTTTGGGGGTTTTGTTTTATTTTGGGATACCAATGGATGAAACATATATAGAAATGATGTGCCTAACCTCTTGAATAATATCAATGTCTCAGCAGAGGGATGCTATAAATATTTACACAGTGAAATAGATTTTAAGATGATGAGCATAAACAAAAAAGTAATATGATTGCTATAGTTTTCAAATTGAAATCTAAATAATAATAACTATGAAAACCTTTAAACTATGTTTAAAGGTTTAAGAAAATACACATGAGCTCAAAAAAGATGATGATGATTTATTCATTTTGTGGGAATTAATTAAACAAACAGTCCATTAATTCATTCTCTTTATAGATTATCACTTCAGAAAGCTTATAGGAATAGCTTGAAATACAATTATTCCTACCTAGTTATCTCTGTATGACACAATGTTAAATTGGAAACTAGGGCCAAACTTCATGTGGGTCATCTTATTCATGGCTAATAATATTTTTATTAGATTCCTATCATCGAGAGGTGTAGGATTAATCTAAAGATCATCCGATTTCGATAAGTATTCATGGAGATATGAATTTATTTTGATTATGGAATTATTATCAAGCCAACCTACAACTCGTGTAGGCTCAGAAGCCCAACAGTCGCATCTATTCAAACACCAAAGTTGTGTATAAATACAGGACTTTTCCTCATTTGGAATCACTCATCTCATCACATCTCTCTCTCTCTACTGTGCAAAAAAAAGTCTCTTCTCTACTACGCAGAAAAGGGTCTCTCTCTCACACATGTGAAGCCAGAAGCTGCTGAAACTGAAGCTGCAACTAAAGATCCAAAGTTTGACCAGCGTGGACCATCAAAAATCCTCTTCTGATCTATGTTTTAGGTTCATCTGAACCTCCTCATAAGGCTGCAATGTTTGGTGGTGGAATCAAGTCGATCCGACAGATGGTTTGCAAGATATCGACTGCCCTAGTTTGAAGGAAGCTGCTAAAATTGAAGCTGCAACTGGAAATCCAAAGTTTGAACAGAATGGACCATCAAAAATCCTCTTATAATCTTCACTATAGGTTCATATGAACCTCCTCTGAAGACTGCAAATTTTGGTGGTGGAATCAAGTCGATCCGACAGACGGTTTGCGAGATATCGACTGCCCTAGTTTAAAGGAAGCTGTTGAAACTAAAGCTGCAACTGCATAGCCAAAGTTTGACCAGCGTGGACCATAAAACCTCCTCTTCTAATATTCACTATAGGATCATCTGAACCTCCTCTACAGGCTGCAACTTTTGGTGGTGGAATCAAGCCGATCTGACAGTTGGTTTGTGAGATATCGACTACCCTAGTTTTGATGATGAAGCAGCTAATGTTGATGCTGTTGATCTAGGGTTTGCTATTACTGATATAAGTAAGATTTATTGTACTATTTCTCTCTGTTGAAATATTGAAGATAAAGGAATATTTGATCAAACGGTTTCTTCACACATTGTGGGGTTTGTCCCTGGCTAGACACAACATCTTGTGTCTCTTGTCTTGGCTTGTTTTTTGTCGATCGTTTAATGTTCTATCTGCTCTTTACTTTATGTACATGTGATTGCTATTCTTTGGAATATAATAAGAAAAAGAAGCAAATTTTTATAAGCATAGAACATACCATAACTTAACATGGTATCAGAGCTGAGGTGAAGACAAAGCCCGAGCAAGAGCAAGAGCAATCACCGAAGAGAAGATTGGCAAGGCTATCCTAGAAGAACTATGGGTTCCTCAACACTCTTTCCTGCCAAAGATAAGCTTCGTACGAAAGCTAACTATCACGGATGGAAGATGTTTATTGATCTAACCTTAGAAGATCAAGGAGTACTGGACCATGTAAGAGGCAATATTGTTGAGCCTCCATCAAATGCATCTGCTGTTGCCTGAAACAAATGGAAAAATGGAGAAGTCAAAACAAAGAAGATCATCCAAGACTCTATCGACAAGCACTTGGTGGCCTACATCTCTGAACTAGACACCTCCAAGGAAATCTACATTAGACTGGTGAGTATATTTAAAGTTAATGATGCAAATAAAGTTTTGTTTCTTATAAATAAACTGACGGAAATTAAGAAGGGTAAAGATGAGAGTATGCAAGCATACTTCTTAAGAATCATCGAGATCAAGAACGACCTCCTATCTATTGGGGAGACTATCAATGACAGGGAAATGGCATTCACAACTCTTAGAGGATTACCATCCGAATGGTACATGTTCAGGACTACTCTTTTGAACAATAATGTAATTCCTGGCTTCAAGGAACTAATGGCTAGATGCATTCAAGAAGAAACAAGGGTAGAAGAGCAAGAAATTCCCATGCCTAAAGGTCCTCGTGCTGCTTTTTCTTCTCATGCTAAGAAAAGAAATAATTCTGGGTCTAAATCAAAAGGAAAGGCTAGACCTAAGGGTGGAAGAAAAGGACAATGTTACATCTATGATAAAGCAGGTCACTATGCAAGGGAGTGCCCTGATAGAAAGGAATCTCACCATGACAATGATCAAGATCCCTCTCATGGTAATCAAAGGGATGGAAAATTCAATAGAAAAAGTAAAAGGAATGATGGAAATCAAGGAAGAGGACAACCATTCGAAAAGGATAGAAATTACAGGATGTATTAAATGCACCTGACCTCTAAAAGAACCTGGTGTGCATCTCGGCAATGGAAGACAAAGGCTACAAGGTAACCTTCAGCAATGGCAAGGTACGTGTATCGAAAAATAATTTTAAAGATGCCTTTACTCTTGGGTTTCATGTTGATTCTTTATATCAGGTCGATGGAAGTCCACTAGGTGTCATGTCTTATGACACATATCTTCAGTCCAAACTTTGGCATCGGAGGTTTGCCCCCTTCATTATAAAGCTCTACTCGGTGTAAGACAAATGGTGATAGGGATGCCCAAATTCTGAGTAGAGAAAAAAGGTGTATGTCCAAAATGTGCCGAATGAAAGCTCAAAAGGGGACCATTCCCCTCAAGCCAAAGCAAGACCTCTAATATATACAGCTGGTTCACTTAGGCATATCAGAGGCTGACATTAAGAGGGAGACTACTACACCACATACTCTTGAGCAAAATGGTGTGGTGGAAAATAAGAACCGCACGATTGTGGAAGCTATCTCTATGGGTAGATGATGTAACAATGCATGATGTGGAGGAACCATGGATCCTATTTATCCACCTGAGCCTTCCTCTTCTAGGAAGAGGCCTTCATGGCTTAGGGGGATACTCGATGATGTTGAAGGACATGATGCACCCCGAGGAACCTTCTGTGAAAGTAAGAAACCTAACAGGTATCAGGGATCCTTGACCATCATGAGCACGATCATACAAAATGAGCCTTCATCATTCTCATATGATGTCAAGCATCAAGTATGGAATGATGCTATGACCAAAGAATATGAGTGTATTATGGAGAATGATGTCTGGGAAGTAGTTCCCAGACCCTAGGACAACACAATTGTTACTTTGAAATGGTTTTACAAGATAAATTTG
>APFE030721347.1:2049-17567 GCA_000404065.3 Pinus taeda | reverse complement strand
GCTTTGTATTTCTCCACCTTCCCTTCTGCATTTGTCTTCTTCTTGAACACCCATTTGCTGCCAATGGGTTTCCTTCTAGCGGGCAACTCCACCAGATCCCAAGCCTCATTTTTGTGCAAAGATGCCATTTCATCAACCATGGCCTCTTTCTAGAGTTTTCCATCCTCTGAATCCACTGCTTCCTTCACAGATCTGGAATCATCATCAGTGACAGAAAAAGCAAAATTTAAACAGAAAGCAGATGAACTATACCTTTCTGGCTACCTTCTTTCTCTTTCTTGAACTCATCTTCTCACAGCCAGAGTTTGTGGCTCTTCATCTTCTGATTCCTCCTCTGCTACAGAATCTGATTCTTCCTCTTTTAGTTTAAATTTGAGTCCCCAACAACGGCGCCAGTTTTATGTTATATCTCTAAGATAATAATGGTCAATTATTATGCCAGAGCATCTAAGATAAATGTTTTGGGGGTTTTGTTTTATTTTGGGAGACCAATGGATGAAACATATATAGAAATGATGTGCCTAACCTCTTGAATAATATCAATGTCTCAGCAGAGGGATGCTATAAATATTTACACAGTGAAATAGATTTTAAGATGATGAGCATAAACAAAAAAGTAATATGATTGCTATAGTTTTCAAATTGAAATCTAAATAATAATAACTATGAAAACCTTTAAACTATGTTTAAAGGTTTAAGAAAATACACATGAGCTCAAAAAAGATGATGATGATTTATTCATTTTGAGGGAATTAATTAAACAAACAGTCCATTAATGCATTCTCTTTATAGATTATCACTTCAGAAAGCTTATAGGAATAGATTGAAATACAATTATTCCTACCTAGTTATCTCTGTATGACACAATGTTAAATTGGAAACTAGGGAAAAACTTCATGTGGGTCATCTTACTCATGGCTAATAATATTTTTATTAGATTCCTATCATTGAGAGGTGTAGGATTAATCTAAAGATCATCCGATTTCGATAAGTATTCATGGAGATATGAATTTATTTTGATTATGGAATTATTATCAAGCCAACCTACAACTCGTGTAGGCTCAGAAGCCCAACAGTCGCATCTATTCAAACACCAAAGTTAATATAGGACTTTTCCTCATTTGGAATCACTCATCTCATCACATCTCTCTCTCTCTACTGTGCAAAAAAAAGTCTCTTCTCTACTACACAGAAAAGGGTCTCTCTCTCACACATGTGAAGCCAGAAGCTGCTGAAACTGAAGCTGCAACTGAAGATCCAAAGTTTGACCAGCGTGGACCATCAAAACTCCTCTTCTGATCTATGTTGTAGGTTCATCTGAACCTCCTCATAAGGCTGCAACGTTTGGTGGTGGAATCAAGTCGATCCGACAGATGGTTTGCGAGATATCGACTGCCCTAGTTTGAAGGAAGCTGCTAAAATTGAAGCTGCAAATGGAAATCCAAAGTTTGAATAGAATGGACCATCAAACATCCTCTTCTAATCTTCACTATAGGTTCATATGAACCTCCTCTGAAGACTGCAAATTTTGGTGGTGGAATCAAGTCGATCCGACAAACGGTTTGCGAGATATCGACTGCCCTAGTTTAAAGGAAGCTGTTGAAACTAAAGCTGCAACTGCAGAGCCAAAGTTTGACCAGCGTGGACCATCAAACCTCCTCTTCTGATCTTCACTATAGGATCATCTGAACCTCCTCTACAGGCTGCAACTTTTGGTGGTGGAATCAAGCCGATCTGACAGTTGGTTTGTGAGATATCGACTACCCTAGTTTTGATGATGAAGCCGCTAATGTTGATGCTGTTGATCTAGGGTTTGCTATTACTGATATAAGTAAGATTTATTGTACTATTTCTCTCTATTGAAATATTGAAGATAAAGGAATATTTGATCAAAGGGTTTCCCCACACATTGTGGGGTTTGTCCCTGGCTAGATGCAACATCTTGTGTCTCTTGTCTTGGCTTGTTTTTTGTCGATCGTTTAATGTTCTATCTGCTCTTTACTTTATGTACATGTGATTGCTATTCTTTGGAATATAATAAGAAAAAGAAGAAAATTTTTATAAGCATAGAACATACCATAACTTAACATGGTATCAAAGCTGAGGTGAAGACAAAGCCCGAGCAAGAGCAAGAGCAATCACCGAAGAGAAGATTGGCAAGGCTATCCTAGAAGAACTATGGGGTCCTCAACACTCTTTCCTGCTAAAGATAAGCTTCGTACGAAAGCTGACTATCACGGATGGAAGATGTTTATTGATCTAACCTTAGAAGATCAAGGAGTACTGGACCATGTAAGAGGCAATATTGTTGAGCCTCCATCAAGTGCATCTGCTGCTGCCTGAAACAAATGGAAAAATGGAGAAGTCAAAACAAAGAAGATCATCCAAGACTCTATCGACAAGCACTTGGTGGCCTACATCTCTGAACTAGACACCTCCAAGGAAATCTACGTTAGACTGGTGAGTATATTTAAAGTTAATGATGCAAATAAAGTTTTGTTTCTTATAAATAAACTGAGGGAAATCAAGAAGGGTAAAGATGAGAGTATGCAAGCATACTTCTTAAGAATCATCGAGATCAAGAACGATCTCCTATCTATTGGGGAGACTATCAATGACAGGGAAATGGCATTCACAACTCTTAGAGGATTACCATCCGAATGGTACATGTTCAGGACTACTCTTCTGAACAATAATGTAATTCCTGGCTTCAAGGAACTAATGGCTAGATGCATTCAAGAAGAAACAAGGGTAGAAGAGCAAGAAATGCCCATGCCTAAAGGTCCTCGTGCTGCTTTTTCTTCTCATGCTAAGAAAAGAAATAATTCCGGGTCTAAATCAAAAGGAAAGGTTAGACCTAAGGGTGGAAGAAAAGGACAATGTTACATCTGTGATAAAGCAGGTCACTATGCAAGGGAGTGCCTTGATAGAAAGTAATCTCACCATGACAATGATCAAAATCCGTCTCATGGTAATCAAAGGGATGGAAAATTCAATAGAAAAAGTAAAAGGAATGATGGAAATCAAGGAAGAGGAAAACCATTCGAAAAGGATATAAATTACAGGATGTATTAAATGCACCTGACCTCTGAAAGAACCTGGTGTGCATCTCGGCAATGGAAGACAAAGGCTACAAGGTAACCTTCAGCGATGGCAACGTACGTGTATCGAAAAATAATGTTAAAGATGTCTTTACTCTTGGGTTTCATGTTGATTCTTTATATCAGGTCGATGGAAGTCCACTAGGTGTCATGTCTTATGACACATCTCTTCAGTCCAAACTTTGGCATCGGAGGTTTGCCCCCTTCATTATAAAGCTCTACTCTGTGTAAGACAAATGGTGATAGGGATGCCCGAATTCTGAGTAGAGAAAAAAGGTGTATGTCCAAAATGTGTCAAATGAAAGCTCAAAAGGGGACCATTCCCCTCAAGCCAAAGCAAGACCTCTAATATATACAGCTGGTTCACTTAGGCATATCTGAGGCTGACATTAAGAGGGAGACTACTACACCACATACTCTTGAGCAGAATGGTGTGGTGGAAAAGAAGAAACGCACGATTGTGGAAGCTGTCTCTATGGGTAGATGATGTAACAATGCATGATGTGGAGGAACCATGGATCCTATTTATCCACCTGAGCCTTCCTCTTCTAGGAAGAGGCCTTCATGGCTTAGGGGGATACTCGATGATGTTGAAGGACATGCTGCACCCCGAGGAACCTTTTGTGAAAGTAAGAAACCTAACAGGTATCAGGGATCCTTGACCATCATGAGCACGATCATACGAAATGAGCCTTCATCATTCTCATATGCTGTCAAGCATCAAGTATGGAATGATTCTATGACCAAAGAATATGAGTGTATTATGGAGAATGATGTCTGGGAAGTAGTTCCCAGACCCTAGGACAACACAATTGTTACTTTGAAATGGTTTTACAAGATAAATTTGCAGCATATGGAAGTACAAAATAATATAAGGCTCGTTTTGTTGCTCGTGGTTTCTCCGAGAAGGAAGGTATAGACTATGATGTGATATTTGCACCTGTTGCCAGATATATGACCATCCACTTGATCATAGCCATTGTGGCTTCACAAGGATGGAGCCTACATCAAATGGATGTCAAGACTGCGTTCTTGCATGGTTTTATCAAAGAAGAGTTCTATGTGGAGCAACTCGAAGGATTTGAGATTTATGATTGAAAATCTCATGTATGCAGGTTGAAGAAGGCTCTCTATGGGATGAAGCAAGCACCCCGAGCATGGTATGAGAGGATCGATAGCTACTTGATGAAGCTGGGATTCACTAGGAGTGAAGCCGATCCTAACCTTTACTTTAAGGTTGAAGATGACAAGCCTCTCATACTGGTGTTGTATGTGGATGAACTCTTTCTAACAGGTGCAGACCCTCTCATTCACAAATGTATAAGAGGGAGTTGGCTTTTGAATTTGAAATGAAGGACCAAGGACTTGAAGTATGGCAGAAGCCAAGGGAAATTTTCCTATCTCAAGGAAAATATGTGGTAAAAATATTGGAAAGATTTGGTATGATGGACTGCAAGCCTATGACTACCTCGAGGATCTTAACTTTCAGAAATTATATGGTAGTAATGTCAGACCAGATTTGGTAAATGCCTCTAAGTTTTAAAAACTCATTCGCGTTGATGTTCTTGGTGAACCTCCATCCAAACATATGTTTTGCAGTTAGCATTGTGAGCTCATAATTGGTCGAGCTTCACTAGATTGGTGCCAAGAATCTTCTAAGATATCTTCGTGGCACAATAGCTAATGGATTGAGATACACTGTCAAAAATATGAAACTGCATGATTATTCGAATGCTGATTAGGCAGGTAGTGTGGAGGATCACTGGAGCACTTTTTAGTGTTGTTTCTCTTTGGATTATGCTTCGATATAATGGATGAGCAGGAAGCAGAAGTCGGTTTCCATAAGCACCACCGAGACCGGATACATATCTACGAGTATGAACTCGTATGAAGCCGCCTGGTTGGGGAAGCTCTTCAGTGAGCTGTTTGAACACATACCATTGTGATTCTCTATAAAAACCAGAGGTGGGATTCGATTATTGAGGAATCCTCTATTCATCGATTGCTCCAGCAGATAGACATCATCTCAGATATGGTAAGTCGATGAGCAAGGAGGCTCCATCACATTAAGATGATGTACAGGTCGATACACCTTGTCAAAGCCCCGAGAAAAGATCTAATCTGTGATTTTCCCAAATGACTTGGAGTCGTTAAGAAACCCTTGTACAAGGGTCCTACATGTTGCATACATTGAGCTCTGGGAGTTCTAAGGGCTTGTGGTTCTTACTGGAGCAACATACGACCACAGGGTGACTCACCCTCCCCTGGTGGTGCGCACTGGAACAAGATGATTCGCTCTCCTATGTAGCAGGATGATTAGTTCTCCTGTGAGGCCTGGATTGATGTGTTCTACATGGCGACTGTAGCAGGATTGATGTGTTCTCTTGTGAGGCCTGGATTGATGTGTTCTCCATGGTGATTGTAGCAGGAATGATGTGTTCTCCTGTGAGGATAGGATTGATTAGTTCTCCTGTCGAGGCATCCTACCCATGTAGTCTGGGACTCATGGGAAGTACCTCTCATCTGATCAATGAGCAGGGAAATGAAGTTAGGGACAATACTAGTACTGATGGACGCATCATTGTATCTATCATACTCCCTACGCTAGGATGACCTCCATTGATCTGGGATCAATGATACTGGTCTGGGACCAGCGGCAAGATTTGTACCATACTATGACGCTGACTTCGGGTCAATTCAGACTAGTCTGGGACTAGTGGTACATACTTCGAGACTGACTTCGTGTCAGTGCAGTACTGGTCTGGGACCAGTGGGAGTAGTACATACTATGACGTTGACTCCGAGTCGGTTGAGACTGGTCTGGGACCAGTGGTACACTCTCTGAGACTACAATATTGTTCTGGGACCAGTGGTAGGAGTTGTACCATACTATGATACTAAATTCGGGTCGGTTGAGACTGGTCTGGGACCAGTGGTACATACTCTGAGACTGACTTCGTGTCAGTGCAGTACTGGTCTGGGACCAGTGAGAATGGTACATACTATGACGCTGACTTCAGGTCGGTTGAGACTAGTCTGGGACTAGTGGTACACTCTCTGAGACTGCGATGTTGGTCCGGGACCAGTGATAGGAGTGGTACCTACTATGAAGCTAACTTCAGGTTGGTTAAGACTGGTCTAGGACCAATGGTACACACTCCAAGACTAACCTTGAGTCAATGGAGGATGACACTGGTCTGAGACCAGTGGAGTTGTACTCACTATGACGCTGACTTCGGGTTGGTTGAGACTGGTCTGAGACCAGTGGTACATACTCTGAGACTGACTTTGAGTCACTATGATACATCCTTAATCATTTCTTCTTATTCATAATTCGGACAAAAGAACAATGGATGAGTAGAGCAGAACAGAGCAAACAGTACAGATCAGTATAGGGTAGAACAAGACAAAGCAAGACAGGCAGAATAGAGCAGAGCAAGACAAGGGTCAGGCTGTACAGGGCAATGCATTTGATGGATGAATAGTAACGGCCGATGGACAGATTGCAGATGAAGTTCTCCCTAGTTGAGAGGGAGTGTTAAAATTGGAAACCAGGGCAAAACTTCATGTGGGTCATCTTATTCATGGCTAATAATATTTTTATTAGATTCCTCTCGTCAAGAGGTGTAGGATTGATATAAATATCATCTGATTTCGATAAGTATTCATGGAGATATGAATTTATTTTGATTATGGAATTATTATCAAGCCAACCTACAACTCATGTAGGCTCAGCAGCCCAACAGTCACATATATTCAAACACCAACGTTGTGTATAAATACAAGAGGACTTTTCCTCATTTGGACTCACCCATCTCATCACATCTCTCTCTCTCTTCTGCGCAGAAATGAGTCTCTTCTCTACTGCGCAAAAAAAGGTGTCTCTCTCACACGTGAAGCCGGACGTTGTTGAATCTAAAGCTGCAACTACAAAAGTAAATATTGACCTGCGTGGACTAGAAGATCTCCTCTTTGGAACTTCATTG
The DNA here is from genome assembly GCA_000404065.3 of Pinus taeda. NCBI lineage: Eukaryota > Viridiplantae > Streptophyta > Pinopsida > Pinales > Pinaceae > Pinus > Pinus taeda. The sequence goes on along the minus strand of APFE030721347.1, from coordinate 10,480 downwards.
TAGGTCCATATAGATCTCCTCTGAACGCCGCAACTTTTGGTGGTGGAATGAAGTCAATCCGACGAACGGTTTGCAAGATATCGACTACCCTAGTTTGAAGCCGGAAACTGTTGAAACTGAAGCTGCAACTGCAAAAGTAAAGATTGACCTGGTTGGACTAGAAGATATCCTCTTTGGAAGTGTTTTGTAGGTCCATTTGGATCTCCTCTTAAAGCTGCAACTTTTGGTGGTGGAATGAAGTCAATCCGACGAACGGTTTGTGAGATATCATCTGCCCTAATTTGATAATGAAGCTGCTAATGTTGATGCTGTTGATCTAGGGTTTGCTACTGCTGATATGAATCAGATTTATTGTACTATTTCTCTCTGCTGAATTATTAAAGATAAAAGAATATTTGATCAAAGGGTTTCCCCACACATTCTGGGGTTTGTCCCTGGCTAGCCTCGACATCTTGTGTCTCTTGTCTTGGCTTGTTTTCTGTCGATCGTTTAATGTTCTATCTGCACTTTACTTTATGTACATGTGATTGCTAATCTATGGAATATAATAATAATAATAAAAGAAGTAAACTGTTATAAGCATAGAACATACCATAACTTAACACGATGTAAATTCACTATGTTTTTTCCATGAAGTTTATAACCATTTGCTAACCTTGTTCATAATGCAGTCTTTACCATTTTCTTAATAACGCAGAATAGTTTATTTTAGTACAGAATAGTTCTTTTCGTTTAATTTCTTTCTAGTTTCTTATCAGTAGTTAGAAGTTGAATTCAGTAGTGTAGAGTAATTTATTTCATTTGTTGTTCCATTAGTCTTTAGGTTTTTAATTAAAACTGATCAGTGTCATTACTGTTCTTGTCATTTTATTTCCAGTTTAGTGACTCATGTTGTAGGTGAATGTTTCTAAAAAGCCTTTCTAGTTGATGTTTCATCTTAAACTAAGTGGTTGAATACTTAACTGATGCAATGAGTCTTTTCTACATTTTCGTATTTATTTTCTTAGAACAATGAAGTACATAATTCCTCAAAATGTTATCACAAGGAGGTTGTTCTCCCAAAATTGTGAAGCAGAGTAACTAAGCACTTCATTTAGTTTCCATAGTAGATTAGTTGCTATTTCATTTTCAGTCCTAGTATTTCATTTAGTTCTGTTTCCATAAATAGATAGTTGTAATTCCACTTTCAGTTTTAGTTTTTCATTAGTTTTGTTCTTGTCATGGATTAGATACTAGTTGCAATTTCACTTTCAGTTTTCAGTCTTTCATTTAGCCTTGTTCTTGTAATTGATTAGATAGTAGTTACAATTTCACTCTTAATTTCTTTTAGTTCATGATTTGAAAACAATAATAAGAGCAAAAAAAGGAACTTTGTTTTCATTTTCTTGATTAAATTTTACTCCCAATTCTGGCTTAAAGAACTTTTAGTCCTCATTTTTAGATTCTTAGCAGTCTTTACAAAAGTTAAAATTAGGATTTTGACAGTCACATTGTAAATCATTAGGGACTAAAGGACCAAAAACCCCCAAAACAACATAAAACTCAAAAACAGTGAAGTAAGAAGGGTAATCTAGCACATACATTGCACTACACTTCATCAGTTTATGATACCCAAATTGATAATTTATGTAGAGCAATTTATGACACTAAATTGACCAAACAGGTACCTAGAGAGGCTAAAAGCTTTAGTCCATCTTAGTCCCACTTGGATATATTTCCCTGGTTAGGAATCTAGTCTGTGGCATTGCGATGCCTAAACTATTGAGAGACCTTGTATAGATTTCCTTCATCGGGAATTTATTCCATGGCATTGTTGTGCCTAAAATCTTCATAGTTCATATAGTTTGAGATCTTCCGTATGAATATCTCCCTATTTAAGAGGGAGTGTTGAAAAATGTAACTAGGTTCGGTCTTCATAAAATGTATTTGTCCAAAGAATTTGTATTATTGTTACAATGACTTACTAAAGCATGGATTTCATGCTTGAGTCATCATTTTATTAGTCAAAGTCCCCATTTTGAGCTCCTAGGATTAATAAAGAGTCATTAGAGTCATTGTATATTTTATGAGAACCCTCCTTCGTCTTTCGAATGATGTAAAAAGAATTATTTTTTAGTAAAAAATGAATTATGTAACATCCACACCAAGTCGGCTTCAAGCAAGGCAATTCGACCTCATTGGAAGGCTATATACAAGGCGGTTTGACTTCATTTGAGCATATCATATTTCTCACATGGTTCAATATTTGGAAGCTAGAATCTAGAAACTAGGAAAAAGTGTGAAGTTGAAGGAAGAGTCTAAAAGGAGTGTGAGTTTGGTCAAGGAGGAAGGAAGAATAAAATTGAATTTTTGGTGTCTCTCTCTCTCGTGTGGGCTAGTTAAGGAGATCAAAGTCTCCTTGTCAAAGTTGAATCTGTTGCTGATGCCGGAAGCTGCCAAGTCAAAGTTGTTGCTAATGGCTGAAGCTACCAAGTTGTAGTTGTTGTTGATGCCGAAAGTTGCGAAGTCAAAGTTGTTGCGGATGCCGAAAGCTGCCAAATAGAAGTTGCTAGGGTCAAAGTGTTGCTACTAGGAAAAAGGTTGGATCGAAGAAGGAGAGGTTGGCTTGGTGTGGAGGTTGAATTTGTCTAGCTTAAAGGGTCTCAAGGAAAACTATTGAAGGAAGATATTTTGACTGGGTTTTCCCCCAGATAGGGGTTTTTCCCTGACAGAGTGCCTACATCTTGTGTCTTGTATTTTTGTGATCTTCATGCACACATAATTTGGTAATTTTTTGATGAAATTTAAGATAACAAATAACTAAAAGAAGCCAACATAATTCACAAATAATTATCAAGAAAGAGAAAACTAACCCTAATCCTACTAGCATTGATTTCTCAACGCAGGGAGAGCTTAATGGAACCCAACAGGTAATGTAAGACCTAGATGAAGATCGGTGTGTGTATAAGGGTAGTTGAAGGCAAGAATATGACTTTCAGTTGGATTGGTTAGGTACATTGATGTAAATGGATGGTAGTAGGATAGTCATGGATTTGAGGCGTCAGATGCCTTGGCTAAGTTGGGAACTGTTGTTCTCAATGTTGTGCATGTTGTGCATGGATAAAGGGATTTCTCTTAACCTTTACTTTATGCTATTTGGTAATTATGTTGTGATCCTGATTATGTTGGTGTCTATATATGTATACATGTATGCATGTATGTCATTGTTTGACAGGGTCATCAGAAATCATGATTGTTTAATGTTAATGTTTATATGTATATATGTATGTATTTATGTCGTTGTCTGACAGGATCATGATTGTTTTATGCTAATGTTTCTATATATGTATGTATCTATGTATCTATGTCACTGTCTAATAGGGTTGTCAGGGATCATTCTTATGGAGGAATGGTTGCTTATGCAGGTGAATGGCATGAAGAGATTCTTGGCCTTATGGGGAATCAAGTGGGAAGAGTAACCCTAACAGATCTAAAAGGTTGGTATCATGTGGATATGAATTGATATAATATGCTTGTAGTATTCCTATGTTTATGTTATGGACAGACTATGCTGAGGGATACATCAACAGAATGAAAGCAGTGTGACACGCAGCATGTTGGGACAAGCATGGACAGTGGAAACACTATAAATAAGGTTGTCTGGAAGAGAGAGTGTGGTTTCTAGGTATACAGTACTACTATTGTGTATATGTTGTACATGATTCACATATGGTGTTGTGTGCATGTTGCATATATAATGTTGTGTGCATGTTGCATATGTGATACTATGTACATATAGTGTTGCGTGCATGTTGCATAGATTGTACTGTGTACGTAGAGTGTTGTGTGTTTGTTGTATGTGCGGTGCTATGTACATATGGTGTTGTGTATGTATAGTATATGTGGTGTTATGTACATGTTGTATATGTAATATTTTGTACATATGATGTCATGTGCCTGTTGTATATATGGTGTTGTGTGTATATTGCATATGTAGTGTTGGGTATAGATGGTGCTATCTACATGTTGGATATGTGGTGTTGTTTAAATATCATACTGTGAGCATGTTGGATATGCGGTATTGTTTACACATGGTGTTATGTACATGTTTTATATGTAGTTCTATGTACATATGGTGTTGTGTGCAAGTTGTACATGTAGTGCTATGTACATATGTTGTTGTGTGCATTATTGTACATGTGGTGTTGTGTGCATTTGGTGTTGTGTACATGTTGTACTTGTGGTTCTATGTGCAGGTGGTGTTGTGTACATGTTGTGCATGTGGCGTTGCGTACATATGGTGTCATGTACACATCATGCATGTGGCTCTATGTACATGTGGTATTGTGTACACATTGTACAGGTGGTGTGGTGTACATTTGGCATTGTGTACACGTCGTGCAGATGGTGCCATGTATACGTGATGTTGTGTACACGTAGTACACGTGATGTTGTGTACATGTTGTGCAGGTGGTGTTGTGTACATGTTGTGCATGTAGTATTTTTTGCATGTCATACATGTTGTGTTGTGTACATGCAGTACTATGTATGTGCATTGTGTGGTCATGGCATAGTGACATGTGTATCCGTTGTGTTGTACTATGTGTATGTATTTGTATTGTGTTGTACACCGGATGTAGGAGTATGTATTGTGTTGTGTTATACATCGGGTGTAGGTGAATGTGTTGTGTTATACATCAGGTGTAGGTGAATGTGTTGTGATGTATATCAGGTGTAGATGTATGCATTATGTTGTTTCGTAGACTGTGTGTGGATGTATGTGTTGTGATGTTCATTGTGTACGTGTACGTGGTTGAAGAGAAGGTATTGGGTGTTTTTCGGGTGTGGAAACCGATCCAATGTGCGTACAGAAAGGACAAAGGATACAGGTAAAAGTGAAGGACCGATTAAAGGATAAGTATCAGTATTTCATTTTTGTTTTATTACGCATGTGATCTATGATTTTGATTTATGATGCTGACCAGATTTCTCGAGGGACTGTGTAGCAGAGAAGGGAAGGTCAAGGAATACATTTTTTTGGTCATTAGCATTTCCATATGGAATTAGATGCACATTGGGAGTCTACCCTAGAACAATGAGTCGGTAACTGTATATTAAGAGGACAAGTGGCGCAGGATTGTAGCATTGGACCTTGGATGCAAACTTTGATCTTGGCAGTGGATTATGGACTTCCTGAGAAGGAGGTTAATCATGGTATCACTAAAAGGGTGGATGTGTGAGCCTCTAGATTTCGTTGTTGCTGATGCGGGTATCATATCCTTTTATTTGTTTGTTAGAGAAAATGTGCATATATGTACATGTGTACATCATTGTATATATTGTATTGAGATGGATTTATAAAGCTCCATAGAAAATATGGTTATTTGTTGGTTGAAGCAAATGTGCATAAGTATATGTGGTTGGTATTGTAAATACAGTAATGAGTTGTGTTATAAAGCTCCAGTAAACATTATATTTGTCATGTTTCAGCAATGGTCATTGCAAACACTGCAACAAGCTATGTTATAAAGCTCAATGGGCAGTTTCAACGGTTTGTTGGTTTATAGGTGTCATTGAACACCGAGGATGGTGTTCCCCCAAGGGGGAGGGTTTTGTAATAGCCCTAGTCAAAATTCATGTAAATAAAAAAAAAAGACCAAGGTCATGGGACATGTATTCCAAGTTGAATGTTGGGCAAAACATCCTATTGGGTGTTCATTTTAGTTATTATGGCTAAAGGAAACTGACAAAGGCAATGGCAACGGCTTTAGAAAGGTAAAGTGGCATTAGTTGGCTTTTTATTTATGAAAATAAAGGAAATTAGGAGAAAAGGAAGGTGAAAGGTCACAGGTTGCATGTCAGGAGGGAATTGAAGGAAAATAATGGAAAATGAAGAAAATAGAGGCCTCATTAATAAAAAGGGATTTGAGGATCAGTTCATGAGCTTTTTACAGTTCTATGGTGGAGCTATCTCTCTCTTCTCTCTCTCTTCTCTCTCTCTCTCTCTCTCTCTCACTCTTGGACACTCAGAGCTTCTTCGAGCACTTCACCTTTGGATCAAGGAAAACAAATAGGAAGCGAGGATCAAGCAAGGAAGAGAAATATCAAGTAGCTACAATAGGATTATTTGCAGGTATCGATTTGCATGTGTGATTTCCTTGCTAGATTTGGCATGCATGGTACATGCATGTGTGTATTTGGTTCTCTTACTGTCATTGGCATGGGTTTTGCCAGGGGTGACAATGTTCTTCAGCCTTGCCTTGCCATTTTCAGATATCCATGGTTTGATGGGTTCTCTTGTATTTGGTTGAGTTGGATTTCCATATGGTTTCGAAATTGAGTGAGGTGGTAACTAAAAGAAATGACACATAGGCCAGGAATCCCTAAACTGGACTGGGATTGCGTTAAAACCTAATTTTGTGGGCCTCGATGGGCCTAGGAATCCTCAACCATTGTATGTCAGGATATATGGTAAATCCTAGAGGTGTGTGCCCTTGGTCAGGCTTAGGAATCCTTGGCTGCTGAATGGTAGGGTATATGGTAAATCTTGGAGGGTAGAGTCATGATTAGGCCTAGGAATCCTCGACTATTGTATGGTGAGATATACGATAAAGCCTAAAGACTAAGAGACATGTAAATTCCTCATGGTGTAGGTGGAGAAATCCAGTGGCATCCATTCTTGTTTAGGACCTAGTGATCCGGTGGGGATTTCGGTAAACCCAGTGGAAACTTGGTTTGGTTTGGTTTTGAGTCCCACATTCATGCTTGGAATATGGCACTAGGGTGATTGCTTGAAAGAAAGACTTGGTTCAGCCAATATATGGTCGAGTGGTTCGTGGAAGTCCCATACCTTGTTGGATTTTGCATTCATTAATAAGGGCTCTCTATCCTTGGTATTACATGTTTAAATATATGTGTTTATATGAGACTATTATGGTTTTTATATCCCTATTATTTCTATTGGTTATGCGTATGTTTTATGACAAACTTGATGTATGGTTTCCATCATGTTTGACTTTCAAATGATTCTACAATGAATATATGACCTAATAAATGATAATTCAGCTATTGTGATAAGGCAACAATGCTTCTTTATGAATCTCAGATAAGTATGAGACCCCTATGCCCGGACCTATTATTATGACCTGTAGATTACATATTTGTGACATGTTTTATGGAATGCTTATTATAGGGGTCCAATCAATTCATTGACCAAGTGTTTGCATTAGTAACTTTGTTTCAATGTAATTTATCATTTTGGAAGGTTTCATGAAGTTTTGAGCAGTGGCCTGAGTCCTGGCCCTAAAAAAGTGGCATACAATCCAGGGTTGATGACTCAGAACTAGCTAAAAAAATTCACAATCGTTGCATGCCCATGATATGGGAGAAACTAGAAGCCCTCATTCACATGCATTTCTTTTCATGGGAGTGGTTGGGGGTCCATATCAGTGAAATGTCAAGTTGCCTCAGGGGTTGGTTACCTAAAAGAGTTGGTTGGATCCCGAAGGTTCTATATCATGTGTGGAAGGTCAGGATGGTTTTCTTTTGTCGATTCCACTTCCTTAATTGTACATGGGGAGTTGAATCACATCACAGTAGCCTCTCGTCACATGTTTAATATAGAATATCGGTTAACTTGGGTAAATGTGGGAGGAGGGTGTTATAGTTCTACTCTAGTTTTCCAGGTTTTAAACTCTCTACATTTTTTGTAGGCACCTCCTTCGATTTTTTGGTAATTGAAAATGATTGCATGTCATATGAAAAACATAGAGCATAGCTTAATCTTAGTAATGGTTCAAGAAACACCCTAAATAAAGTTTGTATGTAAAAAAATTGGCCCCTAGAAGAGGATGTATCAACTATCCTCGAGCCCCACATTCCCTCTCTGCATCATTTCCTAGGGTTGAGATTGTATATATTTAGGATTTTTTCATCTCAAGGTGTCATATTTTATGTTAAAAGGAAATTTTGGCCTCATTTAATGCCTCTTCCAAATGATTATATCCAACACATATCTCTTCATTGATAAGCTACCGCGATTATTGCTAGTTTGTATTGCTTTGCATTTTACAATAATTTTCTCTTTCATTCATTAATAGAATGTGGGTTTTGTTATGTTATTGTTCCGTTTGAATTATATTGTCATGTTTGCACTTATACTTATGTCTTAATTTCTTCTCTACACAATCCAAATCATGAAGGTGTTGGTTCTGGAGTCTGATTATCTTCCTGATTCAGAGGTCTTGTTTTTAGTTGTGTTTGGACCCTAATTCTTGACCAACGATGTAGGGGGTTTTCCCCCCAATATTGTGTTATGAAACCAACTCACAAAAAGATAGAAAAGATAGATCAACACCTTATAAATAAGCCTCTTCGAGGGGGAAACCTCCTTTACATTACACAAATGAACAATTCTTAGATGATTCAAATGACAAAACCTCATTTCTATATA
>APFE030721345.1:0-10019 GCA_000404065.3 Pinus taeda | reverse complement strand
ATCTCCCACTGAACAGGGTCTACCACAGGCCCGAGCGAACCCCCTCAGCAACAAAGGCGTCCCCTTGAAGCCAAAACATCTCTCCGATACCAAATGTAGGTTTTAACCCCGTACAAAAATTACCTGCATACGAATTCTAAATCACAAGAAAAATAAAAATGCGAGAGCATAACCCATAAAACACATATACACAGAGATTTCCCACTGGATCTCAAAACCGAGACTACGGTATATAGGAGAAGGTGGTCCTGGCTGGGGGCTCTCAACCAAAGGGCCAATGTGTAGAACGATAATTTGGATGGTTGAATGGGTGGTCAGCTGGGCGGGATCGATGTGCTAACCATGGTAGTGAAGGAGTATATAAGCATGGCTATGGGGAGGAGTTCATTCACCATCAATCAAGTGAGGAACAAGAAAAATGCGAGCAACTACAAGGGCGAGCAAAGTGCAAGTTGGCTGGTCTAGAATCTTATGAGAGGTGCAGGTAGACAAGGGGCTGAAACACACGAGCCACAGGATGAACTATGGGTGTTGCAGAGGTGCGTGTAGGCTGTAGGGGAGAGGGCAAATGGTGAACGATTCAGCAGTGCAGGTTGGGCAGCACATGGGCAGGCGCACACAGTGAGTGTTTGGCTGAATATTGAAGTGGGTTAGTGATGCGATGTGTGTTGGAAGGGCGATTTAAGTGAGACGAGCTCGTGCGTGGGTGCTCAGTGCAAGGAAAAATAGTCGACACCGAAAAAAGAGTCGAATTGTGAATGAAGGGCGTGCAGGTGCGCCGATAGGAAAGTCATGCAACTGCACCTGGCACGACGACACGCTGAAACAATGAAGTGTTGGGCTAGTCAGTGAAAAAGTCAAAGGACTAGTTGGTTAAAGTGCCCCAGTGTGGTTAACTATATGACAGTGCATGGGAAAATGATGAAATGTTGGGTGAACATGGTGGGCACGCTCGAAGGTTGCAACGAAGGTGGAGTTCGTGAGACAGTAGAAGGCGTTAGTGGAATGACGATTCGTGCACGGTGAAATGATGACAAGAGGTAGGAACGAAATAAATTCTGACGAGCGCATGGTCCCAATGATAGTTCGAGTCAACTTTCCTAGTGGTTGGGCAAGGCTGAACAATGAGTGCAAGAAGGTGAACTTGTATAAGCGTAAAGGTGAAACTTAGGGTTTCCCTCAGTTGTAAGCTTATATGTGAATTCTGAATATTAACATTATTGATATGGGTAGACTCATAATTACAGGGAGTTTCCCCTCCCATGATATTCTATTGTGCACTTGAATGTTAATGGTGTTAATATGTTAAGGTATGATGAAAGTTTCCACTTTGTTAATGAAATATATGCTTAGATATTGAAAAATAAAATAAGTATAGAAAGTAGGCGTAGTCCACAATTGTTAGTATTGCTAAAATGAAAAGGGTCGGTGGTGTCGTACCTCCTATAGCACAGTTGGAGGATTACCACCAGCGTAGGGGTGTGACAGGTTGTATCAGAGCTACAAAATTCATGACAAGGATTTGATTCCACTGACCTTCGTGACAGGTGTATCATAGCTCCATATTCCATGGTCTTTGATGATTCTGAGAATCGAGGAAGATTTCCATTTTGTAGAAAATGTGTTTTGCAGGGATTATGACGTTCGAAGAATGGTAGGGGCACACATAAAGGCCAAGTCAATATGAGGGAAGTCTACCTGAAGAATCAAGTGATTTGGAACAAAGAATTGCATAATGGAGCAAGGACTTATTGGTAACAAGGGACGCTCTTCGTGCTTCGGTCAAGGAAGGGATCTTTGACATGAATAGGGATAAAGCCTATCAACTTGCAAGGAAAGTGGACTTGTTTGGTGTAGAACTCAAGGAGTTGAAGATAAGGTAGAACTTACTTCAAAAGAATCTAGAATGGGCTGGGCCAACATACCACATCTCATACCCCTACACTGTTGGTACTCTTCCAACCGCACTATAGGAGGTGCAACACTACCGGATTTTTTCTTTTTAACAATACTAACGATAGTGGACTACCCCTACTTTCTATACTTAGTTTACTTTTCAATAGCTAAGTATATCTTTCATTAACACAACGAAAACTCTCATCATACCATTAACATATTAACACCATTAACATTCAAGTGCACAGTGGAATACCATGGGAGGGGAAACTCCCTCTAATTATGAGTCTACCCATATCAATAATGTTAATATTCAGAATTCACATATAATCTTACAACTGAGGGAAAACCCAAGTTTCACCTTTACACTTATACAAATTCACCTTCCTGCACTCGTCGTGTAGCCTTTCCCAGGCATCGAGAATGTTCACCCAAACTAGTGTTCAGCTTGTGCGCTCATCGCACTTCATTTCATTCATACCACCCATTGCTATTTCACTGTCCACAACTCATCATTCCATCGATGCCTTCCACCATCGCACAAACTCCACCTCGTTCCAACGTTTCACCATGCCCACCTCGTTCATCCAATGTTACATCATTTTCTCGTGCACTGTCGCATGTTCAACTGCACCCAGGTGCGTTCACCAACTCACCCTCCAACGCGTTCACCAACGCGTCCAACATTTCACCCTGTCGTTGTGTCAGGCACACCCACACGACTCATCCATCAGCAGACACACACACCATTTGTTCACATGTAGGCTCTTCGTTCAGCCTCACCCGACATTCCTTCCACCGAGCACCCACAAAGAAGCTCGTCTCACCCGACTAGTACTTCCACCATCCATCACACTACCAACTCGCCTCACCGTTCAGCCGAACGCTCACCATGTGCACCCACCCATGTGCTGCTCAACACACGCCCGCTGAAACATTCACCATTCACCTTGTGCCCTCCGGCCTGCACGCACCTCTGTGGCACCCACAATTCATCCTGCGACAAACGTGCTTTGGTCCCTTGTTTTCTTGCACCTCCTTCGAGATTCTAGACCATCCAGCTCACAATTTGCTCACCCTCTTACTTTCTCGCACTTTTCTTGTTGATTACTTAATCGATGGTGAATGAACTCCTCCCCATCACCATGTTTATATACTCCTTCACCGCCATGGTTAGCACGTCAGCCCAGCCCAACCGACCACCCATTTGGCCCTCCGAATTAGGATTGTACACATCAACCCTTTGGTTGGCTGCCCCTACCTGAGACCTCCTTCTCCTATATACTGCTGTCCATCTCCACACTTATCCATTTTTACAAGTGGCCTCACGTTTTCCTCCAAATAACTGTCTTGTTTTGTTTGGATCACCTGCCTCCTCCTGCGCCCTCGCCAAAACCACTCATAGCTCCAGGGCATTAAAACATAGACCAAATGGGTGGGTCGATTGGGTGAGCTGACATGATAACCATGGCGGGCGAAGTGTATAAGAACATGGTGATGGGGAGGAGTTCAACCGTTGGATTATCATTCGAACAATGAACTCAAGGTGCAAAGTGTATAAGCAAGGGTGAAGCATAGAGCAAGGGTTTTGGTGTTAAGGCAGAGATCCATGTAGACAAGGGGCTGAAGCACCCGAGTCACAGATGAGTTATGGGCACCACGGAGGTGCGTATAGACCGTAGGGAAAACAACGAACAATATCAGTGGGTGCGGGTTGGGCAACACGAGGGTCGGCGCACACAGTGGTATTCAGTGAATAATTGGGTGGACAGGCAGTGTGATGGATGATGGAATGGCGAGTGGATGAGATGATCTCATGTGTAGGTGCTGAGTGGTATGAACGTTGGGTGAGATTGAACAAGATAACCAGAAAATGGTGAATCGGTGAAGCGTTAGGCATGTGGAGGTGTGCCAACAGGCGAGTCATGCGGGGTTTTCTCGTATGATGACACAGTCGATGGTTGGTGGTGAACGTGGTTGGAGGGTGAGCTGGGTGAGTGTGCCTGAGCATGGCGAATGTGAACGAAGTAAACATGTAGTTGGCAGGTGAGTTGGTGAACGAGCTCAGGCACGAGTAAACAATGAATGGTTTGGATGGTCACGGTGGGTGCACCCGAACAAAGGTCAAGTTGTGCGATGAAGGCATTGGTGAATGGTGGGCTATGCATGGGTGAGTGATGATGGGCAACATGACGAAATGATGAATGGGTGACTTTGACTGGTGGCTGTGAAAGGTTGCATAATAGGTGCAAGAAGGTGAATTTGTATAAGTGTAAAGGTGAAACTTGGGGTTTCCCTCGGTTGTAAGCTTATGCGTGAATTCTAAATATTAACATTATTGATACGGGAAAACTCATAATTACAGGGAGTTGCCGCTCCCATGATATTCCACTATGCACTTGAATGTTAATGGTGTTAATATGTTAATGGTATGATGAAAGCTTTCGTTGTGTTAATGAAAGATATGCTTAGTTGTTGAAAATAAAACTAAGTATAGAAGGTAGGCACAATCGACGATCGTTAGTATTATTAAAAAGAAAAGGGTTGGTGGTGGTGCACCTCCTATAGTGCGGTTGCAAGAACACTGCTAGTGTAAGGGCGTGACAGGTGGTATCAGGGCTCCGTATTCCATGGGCTTTGGTCGAGATTGAAGAAGTTGATCCCACTGTCACTTCATGACAAATGGTATCAGAGCTGCAAGGCCTACGATGTGGAGCTGATCCCACTACAACGTGAAAGGTTGTTTCATGAGATATGTGATGAAGAAAAAAATTGAAAGGTGATTCAAGTTCACAGGTGATTTCAGTTGAAGTTTCAGGGTTGAAGGTTGATGACTCTCGAAGGTGAGTAGGTAAAGAATACTTGCCAAACGAGATGAGGGTTGTCAAAGGGGCATTTCAATGGCTAAAAAGCATGGGTGATTGTTGGAAAGATGAATCACATAAACACTATGAACCTATAATTCAAGTGTGTGAACCCTTGATGTAGGTAGGGAGCAAGATAGCATATTTGCAGGAAGACATGAATAATATTCATGTGGAAGCTGATGAGCTCAAGAAACATGATGAGGAGATCCAGCGGAATGGTCTTAGTCTTCAAGAACTCTCGGATGACTGAGTTTGACTAAGGGAGAAAAGTGTCATGGCGGAGATTGAATTCAAGCAACATGAGGATGTGATGAAGATGGAATTTCTTGATAGAAAGGCAATTGTGATAGAGCAGGATGAGTTCAATTACATTGACAGACTTCGTGACTACCACCAAAACAATTAGAAGGATGTTTAGAGGCTTAGTTCAATGCAGACAGAAGGATTCAATGGACACTTCGTTAGTGCACTTAAGAAGAATGCGATGGAGGATGAGCTTGAAAGAAGTCAAGCCGAAGCAGGATCAAGTTTCTTAGAAGAGCCCAACAAGAAAGTGAAGTACCTTAAGAAGGAAGTCAGGTCGAAGCATAAATCGATAGACTCTTCTGAGGTCGAGTTGTTGAAAAAGGTTGTTGATGTAAGGTGCAAGATCAAGTTAAAGGAAGATGGTAATTCCTTGAAGTTGTGTTTTATGCAGGTGAACATATATGGAAAGAGATTTGAATCTTTGGTGGACACGCAGGCTACTCATAGTTTCCTAAGTAGGAAAGCAACAAAGTCTTTTGGAAAGAAGGTTAGGATGAGAAGAGAGTGGAGTGCTTTCAAAGTAGTCAACTCTACCATGAAAGTTGTTACTAGTGTGATGGAGAACACTTAGGTGAGAATGGGCTCATGGTTTGGAAAGTTGGACTTGAGGATCATGGACTTGGATGATCATTCTATGGTGTCTAGGCAAGATCTTCTAAGACTTGCACAAGCCATATCAATGGTGGACCAGGACATTCTCTTTATCACACTTGAAGGGAGAACCATGTTGGTTCCGATGAATAAAAGAATTTGATTGGGGTATATACCAATGCTGGCTTCTATGACCTTGTATCTCAAAGATCTGAATGTGAAGCATGAAGATGTGGAGAAAAGAGGACTTTAGAGTATGACTCAAACAACGAAAGAAGAGAAGTTAGTTTACTTCGTTGCAAGAGTGAAGAAGAAAGAAGGAAATCAAAGATAAATCTCACGAATACTGAATCACTTAGCACGAGCATCTTCTACCAAAGATCTTCATGATGGAGTTGCAGATGAAGGAAGTTCAAATACTTCTTCAGTGGCATTCGTTGGGGAGGATTATGCAAGTAGGGATCTTGCTAGCATAGTGGAGTTTTGTAGGTATGCCATGGGAATATATGACTTTTAGTTGACAAAAGACAAGCTTGAGAAGCTTGGGCATACATGTGAGGAGGTTGAGGCTATGCACAGATACTTGAGGACCCAATATCAATTTGATACATCGGTGGATGAGAGTCAGGGAGGAAATTTCCTCGCCCTCATTTCTCAATATACAACCTTGGAGATAGGTTGGTCCAGGGACCTTGTTTGGAAGGGGTTGCACCACCTTGATAGGGGGCCTTGGAGGAGGCTTCTTTATGTTGACAGGTGACTGATGTAGGAATGAATGCGACTGCATGGTAGCACATTGACATTAGCATCATAGACAACATGTTGTAGATGGGATGGAAATACCATGGACCTAAGCATGGCTTTTGAACATATTCTTGATTGAGTTTGAGATTGTGATAGGATCCTGAAGAAACAATCAATGGTGGCATGGAGAAGGTACATTGTCATGGGTTGAGCATCATGGCTGGATTATCTACCCAACTAGTTCGATGACATGGTGGCATGTGGTGCACTGAGTTTGTGTCAGATAGATGTCTTGGTTTCGACTAGGATGTTGTGTTCGCTGGAGTATTATGCAAAGGAGTTCACATGATGCAATGACACATGATGGAGACTACCGTATTATATATGTTCTAGGGATATTTGCAATATATAGAATAGTTGAATTTATGGATCAAGGAGGTGGTTGTTCATGGGACACATACCGATGGATTATGTGGCATTGGTATGGATATCTTGGTGACAGATAGTTACTAGGATGAAACATTATCGATCGTGACAATGACTTATAGTAGAGGACGATGTGAAGACCTTGAGTTGTGATGTGTTTCGGTGAGGTCACATAATGGAGAGCGCAGGCAAGCCAGGTAGAAAAACGCAACCGCAGAGGTGAAACACTTGAAGCCACTTGTAAAATTGGCTAAGTGTGGGATCTGCACAAAGATGTATAGGGGGAGGTGGTCCCAGGGTGGGGGTGCCCAACCGATGGACCGACATGTGGAGAGGTTAAAACGTAGATTGAACGGTTGGGTCAGCCGGAGGAGCCGATGTGATAACCATGAATGGGCGAAGTGTATAAGAACATGGCGATGGGGAGGAGTTAAACCATTGGATCATCATTCGAACATTGAACTCAAGTTGCAGAGCATACAAGCAAGGGTGAGGCGTAGAGCAAGGGTTCTAGAGTGGAGGTGGAGGTGCAGGTGGACAAGGGGTTGAAGCACCCAAGCCACAGTCACATTGTCGGTGCCGCAGAGGTGTGTGCAAACTACAGGGAAAATGACGAGTGGTTTCGACGAGTGCAGGTCTGACAGCACGAGGGTGGGTGCACATAGTGGCATTTGGTGGACAGTTGGGTGTACGGACGGTGTGACACATGGTGGAAGGGAAAATTGACAAGATGAGCTTGTGTGCAGGCACCCTGTGGTAGGAACACCAAGTGAGGCTGAATGGGGGAACTGGGAAATGGTGAACCAATGAAGCATTGGGTGTGCAGACGTTTGTCAATGGGAAAGTTGTGTGAGCGCATCTGACACAACGGAATAGCCAACGGTTGGTGGTGAACATAGTTAGAGGGCCAGCTTGGTGAGTGTGCCGGGGCATGGTAAAAGGTGAATGAATTAAATGTTTTGTTGGCAAGTGAGTTGGTGAATGACCTAGGGCACAGGTATACAGTGAATGGTTTGGGCGGTCATAGTGTGCGCGCCCAAACAAATGTCAAGTTGTGCGATGAAGGTGTTGGTGATCACTGGGTTGTGAACGGGTGAACGATGATGGGTGACACAAAAAAGCAACGAATGGGTGACTTTTCTCGGTTGTTGGGCAAGGCTACATGGTAGGTGCAGGAAGGTGAATTTTTGTAAGTGTAAAGGTGAAACATAGGGTTTCCCTCACTTGTAAGCTTACATGTGAATTTTGAATATTAACATTATTGATACGAGTAGACTCATAATTACTGGGAGTTGCCCCTCCCATGATATTTCGGTGTGCACTTGAATGTTAATGATGTTAATATGTTAATGATTTTGAAAATTTCCATTGTGTTAATGAATGATATGCTTAGCTCTTGAAAAATAAACTAAGTATAGAAAGTAGCCTATGTTACATCTTCTTTATATAGGCTTCCATACTACAACAACATGGTCCACATACCATGGTTCTGACAAAACAATAGACTAATATGTGATACTTGTTACAACATAAGGGAATTTTGAACCACCCCAAAGCCCCTAAATATTTCTTGATGAATATAGCTCCACCAACTTTGTGCATTACACTCTTCAAAATGAAGAGTCTTTGACCAATACTCTTCATGATCTAGTTGAGAAATAACCAATGTGTCTTCCTCAACTCCTCTTGTAGTTTTGAAATCACTTTGTCTTTATGATATGGAACATTATCCTCTTTTATGGTCTCTAATTCTTGAATTGGTTGCTCAAATGTTTGCTCCAAAAGTAATTTATTTTTAGTGGCTCTAATGAGTGGCTTTTTGGGAACCTCCACTACCTTAGGAAAAAGTTGCAACATTTTAACCTTCATCTTTTTTTATGGATCAACAGAAACTGATGGCATTTTCACAGAAATTTCAACTGGTGATATATATATCTTTCAACACATGACAATTTCATTCTTACTCTAAGAGATAGTTGGTAACTAAGCTAGAAAATATTCTTAGTATAAAAATGCTTCCCATCTCTGATTTCTTTTTTTAGTTCTTCTGCAAGCAACAACTTAGTGATAGAGAAATGTAAAACACTGGGTTTCGCTTGGATTTTCATAAATTTCACCTTGTCTTCCATATTACTAAGGCTTTTGAACAAATATAAAGGTTGATTCAAAGGGATTTTTTGTGTGAAGTGCATCAAAAGCCTATAATGATACTAATAAATTCTCCCAAATCTTCCTTCAGAAGTAAAGTTTCTCATAATTACCTTGAACAATTATTTGTAGGGTTCAAGGGCGTATTCCCTTGGTACAACAGCTCCATAACCCTTATTTTTATACTTTGGTTTGAAGAATTTTTTGTAGTTGTCTATGTCACAAGGCATGCCCTTGAATAATTGTTCTCCTTGTAGAGGAATATTTGTTGCAGTTCATAATGTCATATCTCATGTCAAGAAAGTGAGCTCTCCAATCTTAACATCCAACCAAGTGAAATTCAAATAAAACTCCTTAGTGAGTTGTACACTTTATCCTTCGATCCTCTCACAAAATCCAATGCATCCAACTTGTTCAAATGCAACTCTAATTTCTTGGGCTGAGTTGATTAAGGTGAGGTATTAGGGCTCAAACCTAACTATGTCTCCTCCCTTTTTATCTTCCTATCTAGAGTTGTCATTATTTTCACAACAAAGATGAACTCTAGGGTTTCTGAATGTAATTTTTAGTCTTTGCCAATTGAGCTCAAAAGTGGAGTAACAATGACGAAATTGAGCTTTAGATTAGGTCTTTATGACAATTTAGGATGGAAAAACATATGTAGCATTCTTGAATAATAAAACTCACCTCTAAAACCCAAAACAATAGCTAAAATTTTCTTCGCTCATAGTGGGAAAATAAAAAACATAGGTGCATCAAGAAAGTGCAACGCATTGAATAAAAATGTTTTCTTGATCTTTTAGGGAAACATCAACAAGATATGAATCTTCATATCACTTAAATGGAATGTGAGGCATTAAAACTATGGATGGAAATCTAAGTTTGATGGAGGTGAAAATGCAAAATGTAGTGATTAAGGTAAAGCACAAGATATTCTCTCACAACTATTGTACTAGGGTGATGTCATGAGTGTTGGGTTGTGTTATATTCTTTCCACGACTAACCTACGTAGTGAACCGGGGGGTTAGAGGGGGGGCGGAG
>APFE030721323.1:127224-140194 GCA_000404065.3 Pinus taeda | reverse complement strand
ATCAAAATCATTTATATTCTAAAGAAACCAATAACTAGTAAAGAAAGTAATAAAGAAAATTCTATTCAAAAAGTAATAAAGAATATTTCTAACGGGATAACTAATTTCAAGGCCATTCTTTAAAAACTCTAATGGAGACCATTTCAGGAGAAATAAACCTCCTGGAATGATGATATACCACATATGATGGTTTGAAATGTCAATAAAAATACTTATACTTATGTGATGGATCCAGAAATAAATTGTGCACACAAAAACCAACCTCCTAACCCTAGTCAAATCAATGTTGAAGAGTTGAATATTTAGATAATGTGCAAGATGATTTCTATATAGCACATGATGATAATCATTCTGAGAAAACATGTGCAACATTTGTAAATATGTTTAAAGTTTTGTAGATAATGAAGAAGTAGAACAACCACAAAGAGGAAAGAAAGAAGAAGTTGAATCTAGCAAGTTTGTTAATGTGTTATGGGATGTCCCACAAGGAAGATTAGTTGATAATGATTTAGTTGAAGATGATGAAGGCATTGTTGTTCAGACTACAAGCAGAATTGAGAATCATGCTCAAAATCAAACTTCCACTTCAGTTGTTACCAATCCTCATAGTTCTCCTATAAAGACAAAAACTTCTGATAAAACTACTACTACATCTAATGTAGCTCCTCAAATTGAACACATTGAATATGATTTGGTGGAAAATATGAAGAAAAATTGGGCAAATATTTCTTTGTTTGATTTATCAAAATTAACTTAGAAAAAAAATAAACTCCTTAAAGCCTTAGGAACAAATTCATCTCAAACTCAAACTTCCATTTTAAATAATGCTAATAAAACCAATACAAAAAGAATATTAAATATGAATGCAACTGATTCAAGAACAAGTGATGATGTTTTGATGGAATTTTATACTACAGTTCTTCCCTCATCAGTGGAATTTTCTATTATAAGAGAAGAAAAACAAACATAAGCTCAAAATATGGAATAATATTTGAATATTGAGAATCAAATTCTTAAAATAGCTTCAAAACAAGCAACAAGTTAAGAAAGAACCAAAATAGTTCCTATTCTAAAGAAACCAACAACTAGTAAAGAAAGTAGTAAAGAAAATTCTATTCAAAAGTAATAAAGAAAATTTCTAATGAGATAACTGATTTCAAGTCCATTCTTTCAAAAACTCCAAAAAATAAGCCATGGAGACCATTTTAGGAGAAATCAACCTCCTGAAATGATGATGAACCACATATGATGGTTTGAAACGTCGATAAAAATACCAATACTTATGTGATGGATCGAGAAACAAATTTTGCACACATAAATCAACCTCCTAACCCTAATCAAACCAATATTGAGGAGTTGAATATTGATGATTATGTCCAAGATTATTTCTCAAGATAACATAATGATAATGATTTTGAGGAAACATGTGCAACATTTGTAAATATGTTTAAAGTTTTTGTAGACAATGAAGAAGTAGATCAACCACAAAGAGAAAAGAAAGAAGAATTTGAATCTAACAAGTCTGTTAGTGTGTTATGGGATGTCCCACAAGGAATATTAATTGATACTGTTTTAGTTGAAGATGATGAAGTCAATTTTGTTCAGACTAGAAGCAGAATTCAAAATCATGCTCAAAATCAAACTTCCACTTCAGTTGTTACCAATTCTCCTAGTCCTCCTAGAAAGACACAAACTTCTGATAAAGCTACTACTACATCTAATGTAGCTCCTCAAATTGAACACACTGAGTATGATTTGGAGGAAAATATGAAGAAAAATTGGGCAAATATTTCTTTGTTTGATTTATCAAATTTAACTTAGCAAAATAATAAACTCCTTAAATCCTTAGGAATAGATTCATCTCAAACTCAAACTTCTAGTTTAAATAATGCTCAAAAAACGATTGCAAAAAAGAATATCAAATATGAATGCAACCGATTCAAGCACAAGTGATGATGTTTTGATGGAATTTTATACTATAGTTCTTCCCTCATCAATTGCATTCTCTGTTATAAGAGAAGAAAAACAAACATAAGCTCAAAATATAGAATAATATTTGAATATTCAGAAATAAATTCTTACAATAGCTTCAAAACAAGCAACAAGTCAAGAAAGAACCAAAATAGTTTCTGTTTTAAAGAAACCAACAACTAGGAAAGAAAGAAAGAAATAATATTCTATTGAAAAAATAATAAAGAATATTTCTAATGAGATAACTGATTTCAAGGCCATTCTTTCAATAACTCTTTCACAAAATAAACCACAGAGACCATTTAAGGAGAAATCAACCTCCTGAAATGATGATGAACCACATATGATGGTTTGAAAAATCGAAAAATGTTAGCCTCACTCTCTTACAAATCAATAATAAATACAGTTATTAAATTAAATAAATAAAATTATGAGAATTACTCAAAATAAGGAGTCTAGTTTTGTATGAGAGATTCTCTCAAACTAGCTCTCCTAAATTAGTGTGTAAGTTGAGAAAATGTCTCAACCAAGTGAGTCTAAAATAGATGCACTATCTTAAGACCACTTGCTCATGTATTTAAATGTATTATTAAACTAGCATTTGCATCTTATGTTGCAAAGGAAACACCGTAAGGCATATAGTGGTAAGGAATAGAGTGGGGAAGAATAGGGACATGTGAATGGGCATTGTTGAAAGCAAGGGTGGACAATAATGTGTATTCTGAAAATGGATATTTTGTTATGGTCAACCTAATGCATTCATTAATTAGATGACAACGAAAAAGTTTCGGGCCCAGGCTGAGCCAACAAAAATCTTTTCTACAAGACTGAAATTACCTAAATGATTCCTCAATCAATGGAAATAACTGTTTCCCTCCTCTAATACCTAAAATACATTGTAGGAGACCGATTTTTCAAGTAACTTAATATAACTAGCAATTGCCCCAAAAAGAGCAAAGAGAGGTCGATTACAGACAAGTTTTTTTATGTATAAAGTGTTGAGAATGGAGGATCTCAGATTAGACTTTAGTTGGACTCCATTGGTTTGGGAGATGTATCATGTGTTACCATTTATGCATATTATGGGCATAAAGTTTGTTATGATGATGGAGATTATTTTCACCCAGTTGTGGGTTGGCAACAACTTTTGTGAATGCCTTGGGTAAGATTCCATCTTCTAGATAATGGAAATTCCAGTGTCCATTTAGTCTATACTAGAGTACAGTGATTGTTGGCAAAGTTAAAAAAACTGGCATCAATGTATAGAGCCAACGTAACTCGTAGTCATCAGTTTTTATCCATACAGGGCTATGATTATAGGTACCAGCCATTTGAGCGGGCAACCAGTGTATTTGCTAAATAGGGATCATGTTATCCTCGTGGAGTTATTGGTTGTGCTTAGAAAATATAAAGTAGGATTGAGCATCGACTATCTGGCTGGATGGAATTTTTGATAAGTGTCAGCCAATTTTATCTATTATGTAATCATCCAAAACATAGAGGCTAACCCAAGTGGATGCTTTAGTGGAAATTGTGTGGCCCTTGCATTATCTAGGTCCTATAGAAGCAAGTAACAAAAACAACATCAAGTACAATCCATCTCTAAACCGAAAAAACATCAACAAACATGGTCCAGATGACCGTTAGCATCAAAAAAAAAAAATCATGTTACAAAAAATACCTACATATAATCAAAATCATTGTCTATATTAGGATCTCCATCATCACTATCAGCCTCTAAGCATTAAAATAAGATAGAAAAAAAAAAGTAGCATCTCAAGTGCTGATTTTGTTTCAGTGATGGGTAGATTTTTAGTAGGGTTCTGAGAGAAGAGTTCATCAACCAATGTCACTAACATTAAGGTACATAGAGAGCTTAGTGTTCTTGATTAATTACTAATTCATACCCTCATACATAACAAAATCCAATGGAAATATGGCAATCCCCACAATCTTGAAATCTTGAAAAAGGTTGTCAAGTCTACTAAATTTTGAGTGAGATCTAAAATTTTACTTTCTCCATATGAAATTCAATGAGGTCAGACCTACTCTCAAACATCCAAAGTCATTTCATGGTAATGTTATGAATTGCATAAGCAATACTAAAGCCATAGGCTTGAATATTAGGCTACCCCACTCAAAAATTCTTGTTTTTTTCTAAAAAATAATTACGTTTGGAACATCTTTAATCAAATTGTGTAGAATTGGCCAGTTTGGTATCTAACCAGCCAGTGCAATACTAAGCTGGCCATTTCTAGTTCCAGACCTCGAACCAGACCTGTTTGGGTGTCAAAAAGAT
Source organism: Pinus taeda (assembly GCA_000404065.3). Classification (NCBI taxonomy): domain Eukaryota; kingdom Viridiplantae; phylum Streptophyta; class Pinopsida; order Pinales; family Pinaceae; genus Pinus; species Pinus taeda. The sequence goes on along the minus strand of APFE030721323.1, from coordinate 135,924 downwards.
CGAACCGTCTGATTTCACCAGTTCCGGTCTGGTTCCAATAACACTGGTTCTATGTTATTCAAGATTTTTGAGCAATACCCTGTAGTTATCATGCATGCATATTTATGATAACTACTATACTTTTTCTTACCTTGGTCATTTCCCTGATTTAAAGGCTGTTCTGAGTTACTAATAGAGACAGTTCTAAAAGATAAGGCTTCGAGAACCTTGCTTTAGTTGGTGGAGGCTTAGTACATTTTCTTTTGAAGCTTTGGCCTCAAACTCGAGAGCTACATTTTCTTTCTGCTTGTCTTGAGAGTTGTTTCTTCTTGCCCGATTTCTTGTGATTTAGAGTTTTCTCTAGAGTATTCTTCTTTGATGACAATGTAGTGTTCTTTTTGTGCTCCTTCCAACCATGTAGATCTGTGGTGGTTTTTTCTAGTAGAATTTTTCTCGGAGACTTTTGGGCAATTTTTGGCTAGATGGCCTGTCTCAAAGCATGATCGACATCTAAAGAACACACTTTCATAATCGAGTTTCTGGTTCCACACATAGTCTGTACTTTTGGTTGAAACATATTTATGTTAAACGATTGTCATGGGAATCCCACTATATAATGGATTGCAAATCTACATATCATTTGGTTTATAATCCTTCCATGATGTTAATATTCTTATCTATGAAGTAAATGATATAAAAATATGTATTTATTTTAATATTTATAAATAAAATGATTTTCATTTAATATTCAGCTGTAACTTTCAATCTAATAAATTGGCCAAATGAATTTATTTGGTTGAAAAGAGTAATGTATAATTGTTTTTTGAGATTTTATTGATGACCTGGAAAATAAAGTAATGTGTTATTGCTTTTGACATTCTCATCAGGGTTCTTAATGATGTGTAGAATAATTAAGTAATACAAACCCCGAATAACTTTTAAAGATTAACGATGTTAAATCTTATGACATGCTAGTATCATTCCTGATAGCTTTCTGACTGTTTCTTTTTTAAAGATATATAAAATGAATAAAATTTGTTGTTGCAAAGAAATATACAATGTTTTCATGGAGAACCCTGAAATGGATCGTTTCCATATTTCAAAATGGATCCTTTCCATATCTCAAAGCAAAAGCTGAGGTAAAACATTCTGTGTTAATTGAAGACTAGAAGGCAAATACTCACTTGTAGCTAGTTTGTAATTGCAATGGATACTTTCTACTATAGTCAATAATAGGCAAACCATCTGCTCTTGTTAATATGTAATCTAATCATAATGTTTCCTTCAGCATCAGTTGTGAGCATTATTCTTGGCCATAAAGATTATCACACGAGTTAGTTTCAACATTATGATTAGAAAACAAAAATACTGGGTTTGTCACATAAAAACAATACAACTCAAATATTTTATATGCCAAAAGTTAATAGACAACCCGCATATTGGATAAATTCTAGAACATGTGTGGGTCTGCAGGAGTTCTTGACAATGGCAACATCAAGGGCAGACTCTGCCTACAGTTAATAGATAACCAACATATTGGAAAAATTCTAGAACATGTGTGGGTCTGCAGGAGTTCTTGAAAATGGCAACATCAAGAGTAGAGTTGTTAACTATCTCCATTTGAGTTGTTATACAGAGAGATAAAGGATAAAATTTAAAAATCAGGTCCACAACATAAGATTATGACATAAGGGACTTACATGATTCTTCAACAATAAAATTTATTGATTATCATGTAAGTGAAATAAAAGTACATTGCATTGAATTCCTTTGATTTAAGGAGCTCCCTAGGTGCTTGTAGTTTCTAGACACAGTTGGCATTCGGCCAGACATCTAATGACTACCAATGCTTTAAGTCTCTAAGGATTGAAGAGCTCTATTGTTGATACTTAGTTCATCTATTTGATGTACGGTGCAATATGGCTTTTGGAACTTAGATTCTGTGGTCAAGTTCGGCCCCATGGAAGTTTTATAGATTTTTCAATAATTGAGGCTTCAATTAGGTTTGTGGAGGCATCTTCAGCCGTTGCATTAGGAAATCAGGGATCATAATTGACAGAGCTTGCAGGGAACATATCATAATCACATGCTGATTTACTTGAAGACTGAAACTCTTTGTGATTGAGCTTCTAGTTCCTGGTATCCAAGTACAGTGTACATAGGCAATGGGTTTAGCAAGTGATAACAAGAGAGATTAACAGCTTCCTTGGTGAGTCAAGTCTGAAACAATAGTATGTTCTGTTTTCCTAGGTGATTCATCAAGGAGCAAGCTCTGTTTTCCTAGGTGATTCATCAGGTAGCAAGTCTAAAACAACACTGTAATCTGTTTTCCTAGGTGACTCATCAGGTAGCAAGCTTACAAGGAGAGACCATAAATAAGGAGAGAAAAAAAGAGCTTTGATGGAGGAGAATTGTACAAGACCTTAACATTCATGCTAATGCCTTCACAGTGTTCATGACGATTCACGTTTCAAGAGAAGTTAGATATTGCACATATGACCATGTTTAACTTTCAGACATTATCACATTGTAAGTAAATCGTGCAATAATCAGACCGTGTTTATATTTTTCCTGCTAGACAAAGGGCTTACTATCAGTGAGTGACAGGAGATAGATGCTTCACCGTAGGAAACCAGAGCAATATTGATCATTTTCACTCTCAGAGAAAGGAATGGCCCAAAGGTTAAAAAGTCCAGTGGAAACAAAAGATCCTCATGTTGAATCTGGAGGAAATTCAAGAGTAAATAAGAGGGCTACGGAGAATGTTAGATACTCAGCTACAATCACTGTAAAAATCAATCGAATTTAATAGGAACCACACTGTAAATGAAATGTAGGTAAATAGAGGCACGTAATAGTTGGTGTGCAAAATATCAAGCTTAAACTGGAATTGTATTTCAAAATCTGAGAAAAAAAAATAAGGGGAACTGGAATAAGGTAGTGACCTGAATAAAAAGCTCAATATTAATATGTACAATGAGCTGCAGCGGCTGAGCTCCACCAATGTATGGATAGTGCCATTGTTGGGCAACTGCAATGGGGCTTGATCATTGCGAAGATGGGGAGTCGAGGAGAACGAAATGCAAAGGAGCAACCCCTCTATTGATTTCCTCCCACTCTCTTGTATGTGTTTCTTCATAAGATATTACATACTTAATTCGATAGAGATGATTAGTAGACTTTATTAGTAAAATTGCCACATGGAAGAAGGTTCCCTTCCCACAAACAAAGAAAATCTCATACAGTAATGGTGTCTTAGATTATTGTTACTGTGTGAGCGCATTCCAGTCCATGTAATAGTAATAATAGTTATCATGCATGCATATTTATGATAACTACTATACTTTTTCTTACCTTTGTCATTTCCCTGATTTAAAGGCTGCTCTGAGTTACTAATAGAGACAGTTCTAAAAGATAAGGCTTCGAGAACCTTGCTTTAGTTGGTGGAGGCTTAGTACATTTTCTTCTAAAGCTTTGGCCTCAAACTCGAGAGCTACATTTTCTTTATGCTTGTCTTGAGAGTTGTTTCTTTCTTGCCTGATTTCTTGTGATTTAGAGTTTTCTCTAGAGTATTCTTCTTTGATGACAATGTAGTGTTCTTTTGTGCTCCTTCCAACCATGTAGATCTGTGGTGGTTTTTTCTAGTAGAATTTTTCTCGGAGACTTTTGGGAAATTTTTGGCTAGATGGCCTGTCTCAAAGCATGATCGACATCTAAAGAACACACTTTCATAATCGAGTTTCTGGTTCCACACATAGTCTGTACTTTTGGTTGAAACATATTTATGTTAAACGATTGTCATGGGAATCCCACTATATAATGGATTGCAAATCTACATATCATTTGGTTTATAATCCTTCCATGATGTTAATATTCTTATCTATGAAGTAAATGATATAAAAATATGTATTTATTTTAATATTTATAAATAAAATGATTTTCATTTAATATTCAGCTGTAACTTTCAATCTAATAAATTGGCCAAATGAATTTATTTGGTTGAAAAGAGTAATGTATAATTGTTTTTTGAGATTTTGTTGATGACCTGGAAAATAAAGTAATGTGTTATTGCTTTTGACATTCTCATCAGGGTTCTTAATGATGTGTATAATAATTAAGTAATACAAACCCCGAATAACTTTTAAAGATTAACGATGTTAAATCTTACGACAGGCTAGTATCATTCCTGATAGCTTTCTGATTGTTTCTTTTTTAAAGATATATAAAATGAATAAAATTTGTTGTTGCAAAGAAATATACAATGTTTTCATGGAGAACCTTGAAATGGATTTCAAAATGGATCCTTTCCATATCTCAAAGCAAAAGCTGAGGTAAAACATTCTGTGTTAATTGAAGACTAGAAGGCAAATACTCACTTGTAGCTAGTTTGTAATTGCAATGGATACTTTCTACTATAGTCAATAATAGGTAAACCATCTGCTCTTGTTAATATGTAATCTAATCATAATGTTTCCTTCAGCATCAGTTGTGAGCATTATTCTTGGCCATAAAGATTATCACACGAGTTAGTTTCAACATTATGATTAGAAAACAAAAATACTGGGTTTGTCACATAAAGACAATACAACTCAAATATTTTATCTGCCAAAAGTTAATAGATAACCCGCATATTGGATAAATTCTAGAACATGTGTGGGTCTGCAGGAGTTCTTGACAATGGCAACATCAAGGGCACACTCTGCCTACAGTTAATAGATAACCAGCATATTGGAAAAATTCTAGAACATGTGTGGGTCTGCAGGAGTTCTTGAAAATGGCAACATCAAGAGCAGAGTTGTTAACTATCTCCATTTGAGTTGTTATACAGAGAGATAAAGGATAAAATTTAAAAATCAGGTCCACAACATAAGATTGTGACATAAGGGACTTACATGATTCTTCAACAATAAAATTTATTGATTATCATGTAAGTGAAATAAAAGTACATTGCATTGAATTCCTTTGATTTAAGGAGCTCCCTAGGTGCTTGTAGTTTCTAGACACAGTTGGCATTCGGCTAGACATCTAATGACTACCAATGCTTTAAGTCTCTAAGGATTGAAGAGCTCTAATGTTGATACTTAGTTCATCTATTTGATGTACGGTGCAATATGGCTTTTGGAACTTAGATTTTGTGGTCAAGTTCGGCCCCGTGGAAGTTTTATAGATTTTTCAATAATTGAGGCTTCAATTAGGTTTGTGGAGGCATCTTCAGCCGTTGCAGTAGGAAATCAGGGATCATAATTGACAGAGCTTGCAGGGAACATATCATAATCACATGCTGATTTACTTGAAGACTGAAACTCTTTGTGACTGAGCTTCTAGTTCCTGGTATCCAAGTACAGTGTACATAGGCAGTGGGTTTAGCAAGTGATAACAAGAGAGATTAACAGCTTCCTTGGTGAGTCAAGTCTGAAACAATAGTATGTTTTGTTTTCCTAGGTGATTCATCAAGGAGCAAGCTCTGTTTTCCTAGGTGATTCATCAGGTAGCAAGTCTGAAACAACACTGTAATCTGTTTTCCTAGGTGACTCATTAGGTAGCAAGCTTACAAGGAGAGACCATAAATAAGGAGAGAAAAAAAGAGCTTTGATGGAGGAGAATTGTACAAGACCTTAACATTCATGCTAATGCCTTCACAGTGTTCATGACGGTTCACGTTTCAAGAGAAGTTAGATATTGCACATATGACCATGTTTAACTTTCAGACATTATCACATTGCAAGTAAATCGTGCAATAATTAGACCGTGTTTATATTTTTCCTGCTAGACAAAGGGCTTACTATCAGTGAGTGACAGGAGATAGATGCTTCACCGTAGGAAACCAGAGCAATACTGACCATTTTCACTCTCAGAGAAAGGAATGGCCGAGAGGTTAAAAAGTCCAATGGAAACAAAAGATCCTCATGTTGAATCTGGAGGAAATTCAAGAGTAAATAAGAGGGCTACGGAGAACGTTAGATACTCAGCTACAATCACTGTAAAAATAAATCGAATTTAATAGGAACCACACTGTAAATGAAATGTAGGTAAATAGAGGCACGTAATAGTTGGTGTGCAGAATATCAAGCTTAAACTGGAATTGTATTTCAAAATCTGAGAAAAAAAAATAAGGGGCACTGGAATAAGGTAGTGACCTCAATAAAAAGCTCAATACTAATATGTACAATGAGCTGCAGCGGCTGAGCTCCACCAATGAATGGATAGTGCCATTGTTGGGCAACTGCAATGGGGCTTGATCATTCCGAAGATGGGGAGTCGAGGAGAACGAAACGCAAAGGAGCAGCCCCTCTATTGATTTCCTCCCACTCTCTTGTATGTGTTTCTTCATAAGATATTACATACTTAATTCCATAGAGATGATTAGTAGACTTTATTAGTCAAATTTCCACATGGAAGAAGGTTCCCTTCCCACAAACAAAGAAAATCTCATACAGTAATGGTGTCTTAGATTATTGTTACCGTGTGAGCGCATTCCAGTCCATGTAATAGTAATAATAGATATATCAATGGTTGGGCCCAAATTAGCCTCATGGAGACACCTGTTGCCATTGCAATAGGAAATCGGGGATCTCTCTTGATCGCCCTGTTATAATATGTTGGTTCCTGGTTCTAGTATCCAAATAAGTACAATTTACATAGGCATTGGGTTCATCAAATGATAACAAGAGACACCAATAACTTACTAGGTGATTCAAATGTGAAACAATATTGTGTTGTGTTACAATATTGTGTTGTGTTGCTGGGTGGTTCATTAGATTGTAAACTTATAGAATTACTGCAAGCCATATGTCAGGACAGAGAAGAATAGGTTTGATGGATGAAAATTTCCCAAGAATTTTAACATTCATACTAACGCGTTAATAGTGATAATGGCAGTTTCTGTTTCAAGGGAAGTTAGATAGTGCACATATTGGTATAAGATATTACCACACTGTAAGCATGATTATGCAACCATCATAGATATACTCATTACTGTACAATGGGCCTAATGTCAGTTAGGAATAGAGACAGATGCTTCACAATATAGTATTCCTCCATAGCGGAGCCAAAGCAGTGTGGACCAATTTCATTCTCAGAGGACTGACTTACGTAGGAACATGTGATTGAGAAGTGCCATGGAAACCAGCCCTTTGTCTACTCACAGAGGGACAAAACAAAGGATACCGTTTGTTCTCGATGGAGGAATCTCAAGAGGCCTGTGGGAGGTTGATACTTACCTTTAGATCTTCCCAAATTTTGGTATAAGGAACTCGTTAAGGATGGAGGGTGGATAAAACTTCACTAATCCCAATAATTTGGACTTTAAAATGAAAAGGTGGAATGAATAAAAATAGCAGAGGAATGGATTTTCTCTGACTCATGACAAATTGGAATGACTCATGACAAATTGGAATGTATGCACTCACCATCACTCTGAATTCACGTTGCCGAATTGCCATGTCCCTGTGCGATGACTCCTTGAAAATATTAGATTGGTCGATGGACGGGCTAACATTTCGAGGCATGCTGGATATCACCGAGACTTGGAACATCAAACCTACACAGTGAACTCTATTTTCCATTCTAGATTCACGCAACCACTACTAAGCAAAGCAGTCTATCTACACAAACACGTAGTCTCACAGATCCAACCCTGGGCGGGCAGCCGCTGGAAACGATACACGATGGTCAAAGCTTCATAAGCCCAAAATGCTATCAACAAACTGGCAGTACTGCCTGCACAATCGCCTGCTCAGAGCTAGCACTCCGATGACAGTTCCAAACCCAATTGCAACACCCATTCCCATTCCAGCTTTTCACGATTCCCAGCAATGCATTGTCTGCTCACCGTCCTCGTCCTCTCCTGCACCGGAATAAGAAGTATGATCGCTGCAGTTTCGCTGAATTTGATGCCCACAAAGCTTCGAATTCCCCCATAATGAAGACGCTTTAACACATAGTGCGCGGATGAACTATTCGACGTGGTGCCAAATGAAACGCCCAAACCGTTTGGGAAACCCTTTTAATCAACGGCCGAAATTGTTGCAATCGTCTAACACATAATCGTGTGGCTTACAAGATGACAGGTAAGCAGAGAGGAGAGTTGATTTTAGAAGGAAACGCCTTACGGCGTAACAAGTACACTGTAGCTATTTCGACTTGTGTTTTTTTCCATATATTTAATGGTCGACTGAAAGACAATAATCGATGACCTCCTTCAGAAATCAATTATGATCTGTTCATGAATGCATCTCTTGTGACAGTAATGACTTTGTATAATGTATTTACATAGGCCGAAGGCCTGTATAAATGGGGCAGCGAAAGTTGGTCCTTTGTTGTTCAATATCCCCAGACATTTGACCGCTAATATTGAAATTCGTGGGTAGGGGGGTATTGATGTCTCTTTCTTGTTATATTTTGATAAGAAAATGGCTTAAATTTCCCTGTGAAATTCTATGCAAGACGAAACTGCAACCTCTGTATTTTGAAACTGTAACTTTGGATGATAATGGAAGCTTTGAATAGAATCACGTTTCCACCAATGAATTAAACTATCTCAACAAATTTCAATTCTTCAAATTCTAAAACCTCTGCGATAGGAGTAATCCGAGATGAGTACCCCTAATTTTTATGGAGTACCCCTAATATTTATGGAGCAATTGTAGGTTAACTGCAGAGCAATTGTAGGTTAACTGCAGCACCTCTGGGAATCCATCAATTTGGACTAACTGCCACTTT
>APFE030721323.1:81065-98198 GCA_000404065.3 Pinus taeda | reverse complement strand
AGATAATTTTTTTTAACATTTTTTATTTTTGTCTTTTTTATATTTGTTTTTTAGAGACAATTATTTCATGTGGATTGAAAATTCAATTCACGATGTATAAATATGTAGAATATGAAAAATGCAAAATATCGATCTTCTTCATTAAATATGCAAAACAATAAAAACCTCACTACAAAAAAAATAAAAATAAAAATAAAAACAAGAAAATATGAAGAAGAAGACCACTTCCAAATTTATTAAATTTACAAAATAATTATTTATATTTCATACATTAGAAAATTTACAGTCAAAAAATAAGTCTTCTAAAAAAAGGGTCTGATGAAGAATAACCACTTTTTAAAATCAGCATGGAAAACACTACCATTCTAAAATGCAATGCACCTAAAAAAATTAAAGTGCTAGAAACTATGCTCTAAAAAAAACATGTGTGTTCTGCATCACCCCTTTTCAAAATCGGGTCACTTTTTTGCTATCTCTACAAAACAAGTAACAGTATCAGTTTTCGTTTCAAAGTTTACATTGATTTTGGAATTCATCAAATCCAAGTCAAAGAAATATCTATTTTTTTCCGAGCTTCTTTGTGACCTTCCCTCTACCGCCATCGACTCAACAATGGAACCATCAATTTCGACGAGTCTTTGTTTCTGATCTCGTCATCTGAACCTTAGTATGGAGATATGATGATTTATCTCCAAACACAAACTTTCTAGTCAGATACCTCTCGCTTGCAACAACGACGTATTTGATATCAAACCAAAGATTATCTGATCATTGGCGACACCCTTTATCGTCGCGATATCGATTCAATTTTTCGTAGGCGCCTCACACATGAGGAAGCCAAGAAAGTTCTAAATGATTTCCATTCTGGTGCTTGTGGTGGACATTTATCTGGTTATGCTGCCGCACAGAAAATTCTCTGTGCTGGTTACTTCTAGTCTACCATATTTAACGATTGCATTATTGTTGTCAGAAGTTGTCATGCATGCTATATTTTTTACCATAAAACTTGATTACCACCTACACCACTACATCCTGTCGTCGTTGTTGAACCATTTGCAAAATGGGGCATTGATTTCACGTCACTTAGCTGGGGGGCATGGGTATATTATTGTCATCGTTGACTATTTTACGAAATGGGTCGAGATGATGCCTACATTAAACAACAGTGGTGAGACAACTACAATTTTTCTTCAACCATGTGGTTGCACGGTTTGGTGTACCACAAGATGTAGTTACAAATCATAGTTTGCATTTTCACAATCACATGATGATTGAATTAACTGCCAAGTTAGGACTCTCACATGATAGTTCTACTCCTTATTATCCACATGCTAATGGACAAGTTGAAGCCATCAACAAATTCCTTAAGCGAATGCTTCAACGAATGATAAGAGTTCACAAATGAAACTAGCATTTGATCCTGTAATTAGCTTTGTGGGCTTATCGAACCTCAGTAAGAAACAAAACTGGATTCACACCTTTCCAATTGGTGTATGGTCTTGAGGCAATCCTGCCAATACAATGTGATATTTCATCACTAAAACTCGCAATTGACTTGCTACCTGACACTTATGATGAGGAAGCATGTTACTTACAACTCATCCATCTAGATGAAACACGTCGTGAAGCTACATTGGCCAATGAAGCACATAAGAAATGAATTAAGGCGTAATATGACTACAATGTCAAGCCTCGCATATTCTCAGAAGGAGAACTGGTCTTGCTTTATGATCAGGAAGCCGATAAATTAGGAATAGGAAAATTTGAACCACTATAGATGGGCCCCTACATTATCAAGCCTGTTTTGGCAAAAGGCGCTTACGAGTTGGTTGATTATGATGGAATGCCATTGTCGCAGTCCCGAAATGGGCTATATATTAAACATTACTATGCTTGATTGTGCGTAGTAAAAACACTGTATATATGCTTTGATTACGTGTGTGTCACAATGTGACTTTTAGAGTTTTTATATGGTTAGTAATATACTTTGCATTCATTGCAGATGTCAAAATCTTTGGAACCATTTGTTGGTTGTGCCGATGGTGGTAGTCGTAGTACACAGAACCTATCCTCTGCAACATGGGCCATATTCCCTCCAAGTGGCGAGTTAGTGAGTTTTCAAGGGATTTGTATCGATCGTTCTACGAACAATATCATTGAATACAGCGCATTGATCGAACTCCTCTCTGATGCCATTTCACTTGGCATTCACTGAATCATCATTCGGTTAGACTCACAACTTGTCGTACTACAACTTACAAATTTTTATACCATCCAAAATCCAACTATTGATCATATAGTCCTTAGAGTTCGTCTCTTGGAAATACATTTTGATTACATTCAATATCAACACATTGACTGATTCTTTAGTGAATTACATGTTAAATAGACATTCATGACATATGTAAAGAGTAAATTTTCAATTCACATCAACAGTTGAATAGGATTACACATAACCATACAAAAACACTGAAAGTAAAATAGATAGATGTTCAAAGTTTTTACAAAATGATATATGTAAAGAGTAAATTTTCAATTCACATCAATAGTTGAATAGGATTACACATAACCATACAAAAACACTGAAAGTAAAATAGATAGATGTTCAAAGTTGTTACAAAAATTTGTGTCCAAGACATGTTGGTCATCTGACCTTAAAATCTCAAAATGCATACTGTAAATCATCCTAAGTAGATCTAATGATTCTCATGGTAACAGGTCACTGCCTGAGTTATCATGCGCAATAGCCTCATTCAATGGCTAGGTACACCAATAGTATGGCGCTGTAGTCTCATCGGTAACTCCTCGATCTGAACATCCGATATATCGAGGGTTAACCCCTCTATATGATGTTGTAACTCCGCCAATGTCTCGATTAGATCTAAATCCTGGAGAACTGCTCTTTCGATATTTCTCCTCGTTGGTTCACCCACCTCCTGTTGATGACCCATTGGTTGAACAATGCCAACATCTGTATATATGAGAACATTTTTAGTTTAGTCTTGGAAACATAAAAAAACAAAAAAACATGTAAAAAATCAAAAAATAAAAAATACATGGTCAACACAATTTACCTATAGCACCCCATTGAGCATCCACTGGTAATCTCAAATCTGGATCTCCAAGGAAATCCATCCTTGTATATGGATGCTCCTCTATGACAATATGTTTTCGATGGAGCCAACTGAAGAATGTGGTAGAAAATTAGATTGATGACTGACCAACATGTCTAGCCATCAACTCTACCCATCTCTTCATCTGTGGATCTCTAGGACCAACTAAACTCAACGTCACATATTGAGGTTGCATCAATGGAATTCTCTTAAAAGTAAAAGCGATCAAGATCAATCCATAGCTGAAATTTTTCGTCTTACCACATTTTACTTTAGTCAACTGCTCTTTCATCAAAGAGAATACTGTGTCACACCAGTTGAATATAGTTGGATCGAGACACTCGAGCACATACTGCATGTATGATCTATTCACGCCATGAAGTGTCATGCTACCCACCAAATTTGTGATAGTAAATAGGATTGTTTGTAAGAGCATATCACGAACATCCCTGATGTTTATCTTTCCATCTTTGCTAGACTGTGTACCTGGATGACATAATTGTCAAATGTAGTCCCTGATTCACCTCCATGGGTAGAACCTGAAAGAGAAATGGTGGCACCACGTCTCGACAATCCAGTGACAAAGTAAATATCATCGATCAATATAGGGAGCACTTTGTATCCTATGTGAAAAACCCATTCCCCTGGATCTCATGAATGAACCAAGAACTGCAATAGTTATAACTGTTGCCTCATCCCAGATAACCTAAAATATTTGAGTAACCCACAATCTCTGAGGGACTCAACAGTACCAAGATCATTTAGGGCAACCATATCCCATTCTTCATGTTCTCTTTCACGCCATGTGGTAGCCATTATGATCCGATCAAAGTCTAAAATTACACCATAGGCTTAGTTAGTATCCATTTCATGCAAAAAATGAAGAGATTTTGGGTAGAAACGACGAATCAAATTTATAAACTATGCCCAATGCATCCCTGATCTTTAGATAGCGCGATGTAGAGAAGTTTCCCTTCTATTTAACTACTCTGCAGCTAAGTTTTCGATGCATGAGGGTGCGCTGATCCTAGGGCATGCTATATTTATCCTAGGGACCCCAAAACCCTAAAAATTTTGCCTAAAATTGAAAAATAATGACCTTAAATGAAAGAGAAGAGGTAGATCTCCTACCTGGTCCCAACGACATGAAGAATGACCACAAAATATCCCGAAATCAGCTGCTGAAGTTTGAGGTAAAAAATTGGTCCAGAGCACAAAATTGAATGGTAAATGTCAAATGGTAAAATGACTTGGTAAATTCTTGTTTTATCGTTATTTCATGTTCATTAAATGAATAAAATATAGTTTTTCCTATTTTTACCAATGAAACAGGTATGTTTAATCCGTTTGGTGGTTCTTTGACCAGGTTTATAGTTGACATATTGAGTTTAACGTGCATGATCATAAAATGTACTTTTGACCACATAGCATACTTTTATCTCTTTTTCAAGCTCTGTTAAACATCGAAAAAGGAACCCCCCTAGAGTTCTCTTTCAACTCTTTTTAGACTCTTAAAATATGAAAAGATTGTTGGGTGCTTGTCCTTTTCAGCTCATAAATGGATTGGAAACGACATATACTCAGTATAAGTTTAACCCTTTTCCGGACTAAGATAAATTACTTACGAAAAAGGAAAACGTTGATCAAACATGGTCAATAGGTTCTCTCTTGTATTATTTTACACTTTTTCGAACTTAAGAGACAAATTTAAGAAAACTAACTTGTGGAGTTTTCAGTTTGTCCCTTTTCAAACTCTCTAAACATGAAAAGGACCGAGTTCTCATTGTCGTTAAACTTGTTAACACATCAAATAGCAAAAAACTTGTCCATCATGACAAGACCGAGTTTCACCTTTGCTAGACTCGTTAAAATATCACATAGTGATGGATTCACCTGAAGGGTAGAGCTATACATCAAGCATACGTTATCCTACTCAAGCTTGTTAAAAAATAAAGAGGTATTGGTCAACAATGACTATTGAAAATGGGAAAAGGGATAAATCACTTTATGGTAGCAAGTCGCTCTTGAACGTGACACTTTCACTTCATCTTTATGACTATTTGGGTTGGGTTATCTGCTTGATGGTTATCATACCTATGGTCTATTACACCATCCATCACTTTGGTTTTGGGTCAATGCTGCCAATTCATTCAGTGTCGCCGACATATTCAAGAGAAGTCATTTAGTAAACTTCATCCTTTGCAATACTCATAAATTTTCATTTTCATGACCGCCATTCCTTAACATTGTGTCATTAGTCACATTCTGTCTTCAAAATCATTACACTTGTTTCGTGTCATTGATGGGGGATACATCAAGGCCCTCCCTGCAACGAGTCACTTCTTGTTGACACAGCACATTATCTAGGAAGTTGACTTAGAAACACCCTTCCAGTACCTTGAGGCTTGCATACATCAATGACAAGTTTCTCGCTTCCAACGAAAGGTTGGCATCACAAGCCTTCGACCGAAATAATTAATATGGTGTTCGACATCAAAACATCTATTCACACCATGCAGAGTGTATTGTAGTACCTTGAGAATCATTATCATTATTGGTGATTTCTCTCACGTCTGTTAACAACTTACGTCATTCGCTGATAATCAGATAGTGTCTTCCCATGTTCAAATTCAGATCACTTTTTCACATGGTTAGGATCGCACTTGAGCAAACGATTGGACAAGATAGAGGACCCCAGATCTAGTTTCATCCATCCGGGCTGCGATTTCATGAGAGTACTAAATCATCTGCATGATGGATTTACAAAGATAGTCATCTTATCATGGATCTATATATGTAGACAACTATCTGATTTATGTACATGTCATGAAAAGTTTATATGTTAAGCATGGGTATTCTTTCCCTCAGAAATTCATGAAAAATTCAAAGATATCATGATATTATGTATTGTAATTGATGTAGGTCACCGTCTGCTTCAGATCCTCCTCATCACATCATAAAGCATATCACTCAACATTATCATTTTTGACTTCATGCTTTAGGGAGCAGCTGTTACAAGTCTATTTGGGCACATCACTCTCGATGACCAAATCAGTGTGAACATGTTCTTTCAAAATCTAATTCAATTGCTACATGCCCTAGACATGCCACCTCATTGAATGCTTTCATCCATGAGAGTTTCCTGACTTCAAACCCTGCTAAAGTGCTTCCTTGGGTCACTAGCACACCCCTGTTTAGGGGTAAGTGTTATGCAGAGCAGGTAGCCACATTCAAGGCTATGTTGCAGAGCACCTAAGCCCACTCAAGCCTGCGCTGGGCGAGAATTCTCGAAATGTTCATTGGATCCTAAGTATATTCCTCCTTTCTAGAGCCTTCTAGAAGGAACCCAACTCCTATCCTATCAAGATGAACTCGACTTAAGATAGCCTTGGATCATATAATCCTCTATCCTCTCTTCCCTTTGAACATGGAAACTAATAATCCAATTATGGAAGGTCATTCAATGCCATATTAATGACAAAACCATTTGCATTCGTCTATAAATTGGCCTCCCATCATAGAGCCAAAGAGAGCTTGGATATTATAGAGAAATACGATTGGTTTAGAGACTTGAAATCATTGTCAAAGTAATGTTATGTTGTTGTATTGATGTTGCTATTGGTGTGATGAGGGCTTGGACTAAGCTGGATGAGTGACACGAGATCGAACCACATTGGGTGTAACTTCTCCTTCTATCAATCAATAAAGTTGTTTGCTCCTTTTCCAATACTTTTGTCCATATATATGATGAATGTATGTGCAAATGTTGTCGATTCCATTTGTTTACAATAAATAGATCATATGCTTTGGTTGTTGTCATCTTCTGTTTATGTTGGTAGGTACTAATTAAGCGAATTCAGTTTGAGCGAGAGTGACGAGAACAACTCAAAGGAGATCATAGGAAGTGAAGGATCACAAGTAGGTTCTTTTATCTTATCTGTTTGTTGTAGGAAAAGGTTAAACATATTTACTTCAGCTGTTCTAAGTGTAACTACCCACTTAGGGAAGATATACTTATCCGTAGGTATAAATTCCGTATAACAAACACCCAAACAAATCCATTTTTTAGCAACAAAAAGAATATTCAGATACTTGAAAGGGACTACAAGATATGGTCTATGGTATCTATAAGGTAAGGATTTTACTTTGACAACATACACAGATGCAGATTGGGTGAGCTGTGTGGATGATAGAAAAAGTACAGGTGGTGGTGCATTCTACCTAAGAGAATCATTGGTGGCATGGCTAAGCAAAAAATAAACATCAGTTTCTCTATCTACAACAGAAGCTGAATACATAGTAGTTGCAACCTGTTGCACACAAGTATTGTGGATGAAACAAACACTACAGGGCATGAAGGTAAATTTTAATGAACCTATATCTATCAAGTGCAGCAATAAAAGTGCAATAAGCATTTCAAAACTGCCCATGCTCCATTCAAAGACTAAACATATCCCTAAAAAGTACCACTTTCTCAGAGAACAAGTGGTTGAGCAAACGGTGAAGATGGAGTACATATCCACAAGGGAACAAATAGTAGACATATTTACAAAACCCCTTGCTAAAGAACCATTTGAATAACTTAGGAAAAAACCCCTTGCTAAAGAACTATTTGAATATTTGGGGAAAAAACCCCTTGCTAAAGAACCATTTGAATATCTAAGAAACAAGCTAGGGATAGTACTCACAGACTCTCTACACTAGTGTAAATTCAAAAGGAGAAAAGACTGCAAAGTATATGAAATTGAGCAAGATTTAAGTGGGAGATTATAGCAACAAGAAGGAGTAATGAAGAGGAACACAAAGCTTGTGATCATGTCAAGAATTTGAAGTAGTTAAAGAAGCAACAAGAACAAAAGCATCATCAAAGTGGGAAATCAAGTCACGTTCTCTAAGAGCTAATAACATCAATTAAGTTCACCATACAAAATACCATTCTTCAATGATTTTTTTTCATGTATATATGCAATGCATAAACATGTAAATAAATTTCTACAAGTAGACAGAGTACTAGTGCTGCTAAGACAATTGCATATATATTCAAATAACATTGAAAGTTAAACATATCTTATTGTACAATTGCTTCATCATTTTTTTCTCAAAATTCTTCATTTTATGAATGCATCAATATACATTATGATAATCCCCATTAGACATCTGATTTATAAAACTTGAGAGCCATCCAAATATAAACATGGAAGCAAAAGCAAAGACATTGACATCAAGAGGATGAGAAAACTCTATATATGTTTATGTTTGGTTTATAAATGCATTCATCATGAAGCATCATGAGTTCTACATCAAAACCTTATTATTGGTGATCTCCATATGGAGACTTTTATCTCAACAAGTAATAAAATATTGTACCAATTTCACTGCATCACTAGGATTTCTTTAAATCCTTCAACACTGTTATTGTGATCACTGCTATGAATGATTGAAAAAGAAAAATAAGTTTATCAACAAAAGATGAAAGTTCAAAGAAATACCAACAAGATCAAAATCCATTCCAAAAAGAAAAATTGGAAATTATCCTTGCTCGTAAATCTCATTTCTAGTAGCTACAGACTTTTGAAGAAAATGAGATTCTGCAATATGAAATACCCTAGGTGAAAATTCTTCCAAATAAACATATTGAAGAACTCAAATGCATAAGTCTACATTCAAAATTATTGTGTTGTAGAATAAAAATAAAAATTTATGAAAATGTCTCTATAATTGAAGGCCATGGGTGATTGAAACACCATGCCTCACTTAATTGTGGCACTTCAGCTTCATTATTATTACCGTAAGGAGTTAAATAATATTTATGATACTTGGTCAAATTGAATCTATGGAGGAATTTTTGCAAATCATCATCTGAGTTGAGGAATTGAGATGCAATTTCTAGTCATTCAACTCTAAGATAATCCAAAAAACAATAAATTGTTGAACAAGAGATTGCCAGTACATGCCATTGAAAAGGGCATCACTAAGCATTGATCATTTTCCTGCACTAAAATCTTAAAAAAAGAGGGGGGGGGGGGGGGGGGAGGGGGAGATACAAATAAGGAAAATCAGAGAAAGTAAGCATAGAAGAGGAAAATTGACATCCATCAAAGAAAACCAAGCGCTCATAATGATTTCTATATATCATGATAAGCTACAAAAAGTGAGAAGAAAAGTAACGTATTTTTAATTGCAATTATGAAGGTCAAGATTTTGATGGGAGCAGGTGAGTCAGGGACAGAAAGAAAACACCATACATAGTATTGACAACCAGTGGATTGGACCAACGTTAAATAATGTATGCAACAATGGAATAGTTGTTTTTAGAGGAATAATTATTGCAAACGTTCATAATATGTGCAGAGGAATAATTATTGCAAACATTCATAATATGTGCAGAGGAATAATTATTTGATGTGTTCATAATATATCAGTTTTTATTTTTATTTTTAAACTTGGTATACTACAACGGATATTATGGTGCATTATTGTCTTCTACAACTTTATTGATGTTGAAGAAAGTGTAACTAGGTTCAGTATTTACAAATGTAATTTTGATCTTTCTACTTGTCAAGAAAAAAAGAAATATTATTTTTGTAAATTATGAGAATGAGTTTCTTGCTCATTTTATAGGTTTAGGAAAGTCATAGTCAGAGAGCTCTTCTTGAGTATATATGTGTTGTAGATAAGTCTACCTAGTGACTAGATTAGCCCTCCAAGACCAGCACAATCCTCATGAAGAAGACAACAAGAAAAATGATAAAGGGAGAAGTCATGTCGGACTAAAGAAAGTCATGTTGGCTCAATAAAAGGACACAACACTTCACACTATCAGGTCAGCTCAAATACAAAGACCTAACTACTATATATACGCAGTTAGGGTCACCAAAAAAAAGTAAGATTTCAAATTTTTCTTTGAAATTCAGATGGGTGCAGTAGGTATAGGAATCTCGGATCAAGGTAGAAAGCATTGCGGATGGCTCTGAAGTTTTGGTGGTGATTAAGTAAGTAATCAAAGTCTCAGATATCTCGCATACCTCTCATAAATCTCGATCAAGTTTAGTATTACAAGAATCTCAAATGAAGGAATATTACAATGTCTCGGTTGGAGTAAGATACCATGGATTTCAGATGGGTATGAGAGGGGATACACTCTCTCACAGCCTAGACATAACTGTGATCTCGGTGCAAGAAGAATATAGTTACAATCTCGGTGAAGACATTAGTAAGAGAAACTTAGTCACATTCTTGACATAACCATAATGATAAGAACTTCGGTGATCCTACAATAATTTTCTCTGTCTCGACATACATTCTAAGTAACAACTATACTCTCATGGAAGTAATCATGTAAACATTTTCATGATCTTGATGAAGACAAGGGTAGTATAAAGATCTAGTTGGCATGATGATGATCTCAGTAAAAGTGCAACAATCATCTAGATGAAGGTGTAGTAATGGTACTACTGTAATGATGACCTCAGTGAAGTAGCAACGATGAAGATGCTTTCAACAATGTCAAAGATGAGGATTAGTGTCTTGGCCTTGGAGTAGCCTAGCAAGACAAGGGTCAAGGTCTTGGTATTCGTCAAATGTAATATCTATAAGAATAATTGTGTGTGGGTTTTCCTCTCCAAGAGGGAGAGGTTTTGGCCCTGTTAGAAAGCCAAACATCTTGTGTTCTTGTCTCTTTGGTTTTGGTAGCTATTTGATGAAATAAGAAACACACACTCTAATAATTTCAAAAAGAATAATGTGCTAAGAAGAAAATTAAAATGCCTCACAAATAGTTATCAAGTTAAGAAGAATCACATCAATCCTACTTGCCCTAGATTCTTCAACATGGTATCAGATCTAAGGTGCTAAAGTCAAAGGAAGGGCAACAAAAGATACATACAAGGACCGATCTTCAAGAATGGCATCAAAGCAAGAACTTTGTCAAGATTAAAGGATTATCCTACAACAAAAATCTACAACAACAAATACTTTTGTCAAAGAATTAAGTTTCAATCACAATTACTCAAAACTCGGGTTCATGGCAACAGTTTCAATGCCTTTCACAGTCTTAGTCTATGTCATACCACAGGGATCCAAATATAGAATGAAGTTGTTCGTTGATGGATCTCAATACCATAAAATGATCAGCATGGCAAGCAACATCAAGACTCTATGGTTCTACACAATGTTGCATAAAACAAGGTTCCATAATCCACTTATGTGATAGTAAGACAATGTTACCTCAAGTTCATCAACATGGTGTAAATCATAAGAGTCATATGTATAAGTCGAAGAAACTTGAAGACAAGAAGGAAAACTTCATACCATTACATCAAGGATCTCATCTGGAGGAAGCATAAATACATCTGCTTCAACCATCATCAAAGAAATCAAGGTGAAGATTTCATCCTCACATGACAATTAAGTATCTTTTCAATTTATATATTTGGTTAAATGACTTCATGATTGCAAGGAAATCTATAGGTTGGATGGGCCATCAAGATTACTTGCATGAAGGAGGAGGATAGACATAGTCCTCTAAGTAGTTGAAGTCATTAAACATATCAATAGGTCTCCTATGAATTGATGGAAAGGGATGCTTATGAAAGATCCCCTCACATAGCAATATTGGAGACATCAAAGTGATGTATGTGATAAACTAATTCTCTAAAGATGCAATGAAGAATTTAACATATTCTTTATGAAAGTAAAAGGGTATCAAGGATGTAGGATATATTCATAAGATCCCATCTACAAGATCTAGGAAGGAAGATAATCATCATTGTTCTAACTCATAGGAAAAGTAACAAATTTCCATGAACAAGAAGGTTACCTCATTCAACAAATTGTGGTCTCTATGCTAGATAGAGAAAGACAAGTTGCTGGAAAAAATATTGAAGGTTAAAAGAAATCAGAAAGGAAAGGCAAGGTTGGTCCTCAAGCAAGACAAAATAAGTATAGTTAGGATTCAATGCTATAGAAATATTTTGGAAGCTCATATCACTGAAAGATGGAGGAAGCTGAAGAAAAGGGTCAAGAAAAGAGGGAGTAACAAATCTTTCCTATGAGAAAGATAGTATCCCTCACAAAAGGGTCCTATAATAAGCTCATAAATATTGTGTTATAAGATATGACAATGATAATAAGATGCATCATGGCATCATGAAAGCATTAGAAACAATATCTTGTAACATCTTCATAAGGATCATGAAGGAGAAAAATCCATGGCAGACAACATATAGGATATATAGCTCTTGGGAAACTTAGTGGACATTGAAGGAAAGAAAGGAATCATCTAAGGCTTATCATACATCAAGTCAAAAAGGAAACATCTGCCAGTTGGAGATATACAAGATCCTCAAAATTGATGTAATCCTCATCGTAGGGTTCACTAATCTAGAGAGAAAGCAAGTGTTTACACAAGAAATTCAATGTATGGAATCCATGAGATGATGATATGACATGAAGCAGATCAAGGGATTGAATATCTTTTCAATAGAGGAAGTTGTTGGAAGAAGCCTCGATGACCTGAAGGTAAAATAAGATATATATGCTTGTTTTTAATATTATAATGTCATGTCACATGGTTGCAGGTAATATGGATCTTTGATTCTATCTTAAGAAGCATGATCAAGAGAAAAATGATCTCTTCCACTGAAAATATGTAGGAAGACATAAGTCACACTAGATGAAATCAACATAATATGTCCCCATATGAAGTATGAGGTGATTGAATACAATAAAGAAACTCTTATTGAAAGCTATGAAATGTGTGAGGAAGGAAGAGATCGTGAGATATGCAACCATGATGAAGGCAATCAACATCCGAAAGACCAAGAATATTTGACTAGGAAATCTCGCAGAAAGATATGAAGACTTTGATGAAAGACTGAAAGGAATGAAGACCCTTGATAATGGATATCTTTGGGAAATGTGTCAACATGGATGCTGGATGCTGATACCTACATACATATGTCATGATGAATATCCATCTTGTTAGGTATGATTTAATGTGATATGATGTTTTGATTCTTGAATAATATCTAGATAATGCAAGGCTACTCGAACAAGACTTGTAAGTACAAGTGCAATCAACATTCATGTGATGGATGGAAACTCTTGAAAGAAGCATGGAGAGAAAAGAAGTAGCCATATGAAGAAGGTTCCAAATATGTACCAAGAAGACCACATTCCATGAAGAAAGGAATGAAATAATGATATAAGAAGAAAAGTGATCGATGGTTGTTGCCCTACAAGGAAGAAGCTCAACTAAATTTCATGACATCAAGGAGAGAAGTTGATTAAGTAGCTAAAGGACCCACAAAGAAAAAGTTGGTGATATATAAGAATAGTACCTAATCAAGAGGGATCTATGGCAGGTCCTTGATCAAGAGGGAGTTTGAACTAAGATCACCCCTGATTACAAAGGAGTGACAATTGTGTTTTCCATGTCATGTGTCATGCACTAGAACAAGACTAACAATTGTAAGTTTAGATGAAGGTATTGATGGAAATGTAGACACATGGTAGACAGAACATTATTGTATTCACTTGGGAAGAAAGAATGGGAGGCTTGGGTAATAATATAGCATCCAATACTCTTTGAGGATGTGTAGGGCATCCAAGACAAGAGTAGGCAAGAGGACTGATATTCTTTGAGGGCTGGGAAACCAAGATAAGAATAGTCCTAGAAGGTCATACTCAGTGAACACCTAGGTGGGTATGTACCTTGAGAGATAATGATGAAGGTGTCTATAAATCATTGGCCTCACCAGAATTGTAGTTCATGGTCTTGTGGAGATATGGAGTTGTTAATCAAGGCCTTGTACTATGACAATGTTGATTGATATGATGCTATATAGATGGGATTACCTATCCAATTATTCTTATGAGAAATTATTCAGATTGAGAATGACCAAGTACCATTATAAATACCTCCCTAGTTAAGAGGGAGTGTTGAAGAAAGTGTAACTAGGTTCGGTATTTACAAATGTAATTTTGATCTTTGTACTTGTCAAGAAAAAAAGAAATATTATTTTTGTAAATTATGAGAATGAGTTTCTTGCTCATTTCATAGGTCTAGGAAAGTTAGAGTCAAAGATATCTTATTGAGAATATATGTAATGAATATAAGTCTACTTAGTGACTAGATTAGCCCTCCAAGACTAACACAATCCTCATGAAGAAGACAACAAGAAAAATGATAAAGAGAGTAGTCATGTCGGCCTCAAATTGCATTAAATAGACTAAAGAAATTCATGCCAGCTCAAGAAAAGGACACAACACTTAACACTGTCACGTCAGCTCAAATACAGAGACCTAACTACTATATATACACAGTTAGGGTCACCACAGAAAAGTAAGATTTCAAATTTTTCTCTCAAATTCAGATGGGTGTAGTAGGTACAAGAATATCAGGTCAAGGTAGAAAACATTGTGGATGTCTCTGAAGTTTCGGTGGTGATTACAGTAAGTAATCACAGTCTCAAAGATCTTGCATAGCTCTTAGAAATCTTAATCAAGTTCATTATTACAATAATCTCAAATGAAGGAATATTACACTGTCTTAGTTGGAGTAAGATACCGTGACTTCCGGATGGGTATGACAGGGGATACACTCTCCCGCAATCTTGGCATAACTCTGATCTTGGTGCAAGAAGAATATAGTTACAATCTCGGTGAAGACATCTATAAGAGAGACTTAATCACATTATTCACATAACCATTATGATAAGAACTTTGATGATCCTAAAATAATGTTCTCTGTCTTGACATACATTCTAAGTAACAAATATACTCTCATGGAAGTAATCATGTAAACATTGTCATGATCTCTGTTAGTGTCAGTCTTTCTAGCCTTCCTCTAGTGATCAAATATGCTCTTACAAAGTGGTTTCAGAGTGTTAAGATCAAATTTTGTCATTTCAAAGAGTTTTCAAGCAAAATTTGGTCACTAGGCATTAGGTCTAGGGTTTGCTCTCACTCTTTTCAAAGTTGCCCAAATGCCAACCTATGTCACTATTCAGCTGAGCCTATCATCATTTAGAGGGTTTTCATCATCATGTCAAGTTCCATAGGGTCATTTTACAGCTTATCCATGCTTCAGTTGTGCCTAGGCAAGGTTCATTTCCCTCTCCTAGGGTTTTGAAGGCAATTTCGCTTGGACGGTCAAATCAATGGAGAAACTTGTTTCCTGATGTTCATACAACTTCCCCTATCCTTAACGTACCTTACCAAATGCTTCCCATCACTGAGATTCCCAAAATTCCTCATTTTCGCACAAACCCTAGTTTCTAGCTACAACCTGGCAATTTTCTAGGTTGGGCCTATGTTTTTCCCTTTTGGACCCCTTCCCCTCACTAAATCTCTGAGATTCCACTTTCCCCTGCTTCCTAACATCCCTCCCTACTTCCAAAAATTTCCCCAAGAATTTAGAAGCCCCTTATACCCTTCATTGCGCTTCATTTCGACAAACTTCCTTGTTTCACACATCGGGATAAGTTTCACTCAAATGGTGTTTTAGAGCAATAAAAGGTGAATTTGAGACAACTGAGAGAGGTTTTTTTCCACAACATGCCAAAGAAGAAAAACCTCCTTCACTTTTTGCACAGGTGTCATGGTTTTAGAGAAATGTCAAAATTACAATCGCCAGATCCAAGGAGGTTGGCCAAGGCACTAAAACGACAGAAAAGGCCTGATCCACTCCAAATTTTGGCCAAATCCTTTTTGAATGAGCATGGTACTTTATTGGGGAATCCCAGCCCAAATTTCAAGAAATTTGGAGAAAATTTTGTCAATTGTGAATTTTTTGTGCCACACAGGTTTTTGCCCTCAACGAGTCGCGCACCATGCGCGACCCTTTCGATTGGGAGGTCCATTTCAGGAAAAGTTTTCATTTTTGGATTTGCCATGCAAAAATACACTTGTTCAGCAAAGACCAAGAATTTTCACCAAGTTTTGAGCCTCCAGAAGGTCAAAAAACAAGCAAAAAATGACTTTCTGCCACCTTTTTGACACACAGAAAGCAGTCTTGGGAGATTGCAATTTTGGAGGGGCAAATGGACACCAAATTCAGAAATTCCACTTGGGTTGGAAAGTAGCCATCCAGAACTTTCCAAAAAGCCCACTTTTGTCTCATTTGGACACCTGGAAGTGCCTCAAAAACTGCTCCAAAGGTGCGTGACCCGTTCAGAATCAGTGCGCGACCCGTTGGGCAATTTTCACAGAAATTGTACCTACAACTCAGCAAAACACCAGTTTTGAATAGGTTTGACTTTTTGGAGTGAATTTTGATCCTCCTTGATGTAAATGATGTAATTTTATGATATTTTGACACTCATTTATCTCTTCTAGAAGATTCATTCATGAGATAGGCAAAAATTTAATGAATGAATTGGTTCCTAACTTATAGAGGCAAGTTGTTTTGACTGCCTAGTTTTCAGTGCTTAGTTTAGAATTGGTTGAAATAGCTCCTAGGATAGTGAACGCGACCCCTAGAGGCAAGGAAAGATGTTGGCTTGCCTATATTATGTACTTTCTTGGTCATTTTCATGGTTGGACTCTTGAGGGAGAAAGCTTCTATTGTATTACTCATTGTATCTCTGCAATTTTTGGCTAAGGAAGACCAGGGTTTTGCAGTCGTTTTTGGGATTCCTGTGGTTACATGTATTGATGGTGCGTTTCTCTTTGTACTTGTAAGTTTGTTATGTGAATCATCTTCTTACTTTTTCTTCTGCAAATTAGGCAAATGAAGTGTTAAGGTAGAATTCATGGTTGCTATGCTTTGCCTTTAAGTTTGCTTAATATCAATGTTTTCAGTTGTTTAAGGAGAATTCAAGGTGATTGCTTGCTCTCCTTAGCTCCTCACCAGTCATTCTCATCCATTTAAATCTTTTAAAGGCATAAATACAGTCTCCTACCTCGCCCCAAAGAGCCCCCTGCGAAAACTGCGTCCAACCCCCGCACCCAAAATTGCCTTTCCCCAATTTTCCACCAAAACCCTAAAAATCCCAAATCAAACCTTTTTATCAGTTTA
>APFE030721323.1:25464-77598 GCA_000404065.3 Pinus taeda | reverse complement strand
AAAAGATTGGTTTGAAATAGTTACACTGAGATAGTCTGATCAGCAGCCTATCAGGGTCCTATTTTGGTGATAACAGGAAGTATGATATCTGAATAAATTGGCCTCCTTAGAGGAAAGACTCCTCCTGAAAATCTAACCCTGGAAGGTTGCAGACCAGGAAGACTCCTCCTTAGCCTGAGAGGTCTCTCTCAAAGGGTTTAAGATTTGCAATTGTGATTGAGATGGCTAACTCTTCTATGAAACAAATAGGAATGAGGCTGGTAAAATCTAAATTAACAAGCATCCATTGGGCTCATGGAGTCATATGTTACTCAGTATTAACAATGAATTGGCTTTGCAATGAAATGAAGGCATTCTGACTTCAATATACATAAAGTACAACAGACACAAAGGGACAATATATGAGTACATGAAGGAAATTAGAACACAACATGTGATTTCTAAGTAATCAAGTACCCATCAAACTGTAAACAACATGAAAGACAACAAGAGGAATTCATAGATTGAAGTCACTATGATTCTTGAGCAGCTGAAACCATTCACTGCATTATCAAAATAAATAGAGTCTTTACATAAGCTTGTCAACAGAGATTTTTTACATAAACTTCCAACCATGAGTAACCATGAAGTCAGAGCATGAGTAACCATGAATTCTGAGTAATAAGTATTAAAACATTGAAGAAAAACATCCAAAGATAGGACCCAAGAACTCAATTCACCATAGTTTAACACTTAAAGGAAGTCAGAGCATGTTCCTTCATGAATTCTAAGTAATAAGCATTAAGACTATGGAAGTAAAGCATATCAAAGATAAAATGTGAAGCTCACTGAAGCACACTAAGAATCTCAGCTTCTGAAAAGTCCGACTGCTCCTGTATATATCAATCCCTGCATAGCATTTACAAAAGTAGTCTTTTTCTCTAACATTAAGTCATTTGAAGACTTTTGGTTTATGTTTTTGGAGGAATGGATAGATAGATCAGATGTGGTGGCAAACTCTCCTTCAATTCAAAGTTTCAAACAATGGAATGAGGATCATATTAATGAAGGAATAGATGAAAATTTTTCTTTTTCCTTGTCTTCATTTTTAAAATCATTTGAGTGCAAGGGACAGTTTCCTAGTTTCTAGGAACAACAAAAGGATGAGTCATCAAGGGCCAGCTGGAAGGTTATGGGCTTCATCAAATTCGACTTCATGGATTTTTATGTGTCAAAAGGAGTGTTTAATTCCTAGATAAGGTTGTTTTGATCATAATGAGTAGTTACACTCCTAATTGTTTTAGGTCTCTAGGACTCCTAGTTAGTTGTCTTTTGTATTAAATAGTTAGTTTAAGTGTCAATAGGTGTCAAATAAGGAGGAATTCAAATTACCCTCATGCTTGAGGAGGTACCTCAGTTAGGTAGAAGAACTCTATATATAGGAGAAAGAGCAATTTAATAGGGGTTGGAAAATGTTAGAGAAAAATATTACTTTTGTAATACAGGAGCAGTTGGACTTTTCTGAAGCTGAGATTCTTAGTGTACTTCAATGAGCTTCACATTTTATCTTTGATATGCTTTACTTCCATAGTCTTAATGCTTATTACTCAGAATTCATGGAGGAACATGCTCTGACTTCCTTTAAGTGTTAAACTATGGTGAATTGAGTTCTTGGGTCCTATCTTTGGATGTTTTTCTTCAATGTTTTAATGCTTATTACTCAGAATTCATGGTTACTCATGCTCTGACTTCCTTTAGGTATTAAACTCTGATCCATCACTTTAAATTCTTTCCTTTTGAATACCTTGATGTATCATTTCTCAGAAGTCATGCCCACATGCTCTGACTCCTATGAACTTCAAGTTATTGAGACTTTCTTGAATGTGTCACTCTTTCATTGAAGTATATACAAGCCTCAGTTTTATAAGAAGACCTATTTGTTATCCTTATCTCTATCACTGACTCCATAGCCCAATGGTAGCAAGTCTCAATCTTCCAATCTATAAACATATAAAATCACAAACCATAGAGTTAGTCATCTATCCATATCTTTAATCAATATCATTAACCCTTTGAGAGAGCCCTCTCAGGCTAAGGAGGCTAAGCCTTAGCTAAAAGATTGGTTTGAAATAGTTACACTGAGATAGTCTGATCAGCAGCCTATTAGGGTCCTATTTTGGTGATAACAGGAAGTATGATATCTGAATAACTTGGCCTCCTTAGAGCAAAGACTCCTCCTGAAAATAATTAAATAATTTCTCCAACACACCTGCAACACATTTGTCAATGAAATTTGGGCAATATATGGAGATCCAACTAGGGTGGCAAAGAGTCCACCGAAGTGGATATTGACTAGCTAGGGTGGCAATGAAACCCACCAAAACTAGCGTGTGAGGATCTCGCTTGAAATCCATGGTCTGAACTCACTTGAGCTCCACTCACTGGCGATGAGAAATAACAAGATATGATGATGAGAAAATGAGCTCCGACCTCCTTTTATAAGATTTCACTGAGTTTTCTCCAAGCTTCTAGAACTCCTTTTTAATATTAATTTATTGATAAAGTCACTTTGTCCTCCAAGTGACTTTTTTCCCTTCTCTAATAAAATAAATTTTTCCCCTTCTTATTGATCATAATTTACCCCTTTATTTAATATATACTAATATCAAAATTAGGTAAGTTTCTTTTGGTCTCCTTAATAATTTTCCTTCTCGCTAGCCTAAAGGAGATAATCAAGCAAGTGGAATTAATGGATCCAAGTTCAAGAAATAGGGGACATTACATAGAAGTAGCTTGGTATGATGCTTTACCGGGTCATGATTGGTCAAGGTTTGTTTTTGATGGTGGATGCCTTAGCTAGGGTTTGGATGTAATTGAAGTCTCCTAGCTTGTTATGAGTGGATACAACATGTTGTACTTGCTTGCGATAAGTTGATGATATGTACTTGTATCTTCATTATTCTGTAATATGAAGTGTAGTTTTCTTGTCCAAATATTTTGTATTGCATAAAGGAAAATCAAACATATGCTTTTCAAGTTAATGAGTAATTTCTTGGGTTGTTTGGTATATTGATTTATCATGAGCAATAATAGATTTTTGTTGAGTGATTTGACAAGTAAATAGAAGCTAAGAGGGAAAAATTGTTGTTGTAACAAATTTGTTGTTTATAAATTATGTTCAAGTATGATATACATTGGGAATTGTGCCTTTAGGGTTGGAAATATAACTCCCTTAAAGTATATTGTTTTGATATTTTATTTTCTTAGATTGCAAACTTTGGTTAGAAAAAAGTGAAATATATGTTGTAGTTTATTTTTCAAATTTTGTTGGGACATAGATCTAAGAAACCTCAAATGAATGACGTGGAACTTATGAATTTGTCTATAAAATATTCTCTCTCGCAATTACATTATTTTTAAAAGTTTATTTGTTTTTTATTTACGACCAATTCACTTCTTTAAAATCAATATTAGTTAGTACATGTAATACTTATGCACTAAAAAAAACAATAACATGCTATACCATACAAACATGACACTTAATGATACAAAATGTTATCCTTTTGTATTTATTTACTAAATTTTGTTTCCTTCTATATATGAGGTTGTTTGCACACACACACACACATATATATAATATGTAGTTTGTCAATTAAATCTAATTAAATGATTGAGAGAAAAAATTGCTATCCTCCCACTCAAATTTAAATATTATATTTAATGTATTCATTTTTTATAAATAAATTGTTAACTCAAATGTTAGCCATAAAAGCTCTCTACCTTGGCTCTACTAGCTCTACTATACCTTGTCATAGCAGCCAGACCCTGGTGATTGGACCTAGTGATTGCTTACTTTGGTGCCTCTAAGTAATTGTTGTTGTTCATTGGATTCTAGAGAAACCACTTCGTTAGAATTAGGGAATTGTTCATCCTTATTTACACATTTAAAATTAAGATAAATTATTATGTGTAATGTATATATATATATTATATCTAAATATTTTAAATTTCTACTTATTATTTTATTTATTTAATAAATAAATAAACAATTCACAATATTGGAAACATCTAAATAATGTGTTTTTCTTTTAATTCGAATAAAATATACATTTTACGATAGAGATTGGAAAGTGGCAACTATGATTTCTTATTCATTGGTGAGAATATTAAGGATTAACGAATTCATTTCCACCGACATGTGAGATATGCAATATTTTAGCTTTTCATGGAGTTGGTGTAAAGATAATACGAGAACATCATGTCATCCTCGGGTACCTCTAAAGTAAGTGCCTTTTGTCCACCTTTTCGATTATGCTGAAATTTCATTTTCTTGGTCTTTTTTACTTTAGCATATCCTCAGATTATGTGCATACTTTAGGTACACTTCAACTTTAAGAAAGTTATTTTTGGTTGTGTCAATTTCTCGAATCATGTAAAGTTAATTTTGCAGAGGGGATAGTTATGATATAAGGAATGACTTTAAAAACCTAATAGAGATGTTTCAAATAAATCTTTAATATATTATTATAATAAAATATTTCAAAAAGATGTGTTAAAATAGGAATATATATAAAGTTTATGACTTTTATAAGAGTGTCATGGAAATTTGAATTCGTATTTTTTTTTATGAGGGAGAAATGAACTTTTTTCCACAAGGAAATATTCTCATTCTAGAATATATTAAATTAAGTTTAAGTTAAGTATTTTGGAAAAAAGAAAGCTATATTAAATTAGGTTTAAGTTAAGTATTTTGGAAAAAAGAAAGTTATGAAATATTTTCAAGAATATATTAAGTTAAGTATTTAATAAAAAGAAAGTTAGTTTGTTAATGGGTTTTGGATAGATGGTGATTTGGTATTTTATTAAGATACTTTTTGATGTGAAGTTACCGGTTCAATCTTCTGCCACGATTAGGGTGATATATTGGACTTGACGAAGATGTAGTCCCACCAAACTTACAAAAAAAAAAACTTGTTTAGAAACTGAAATTCTTAAGTTAAAATCTTAAAAATCAAATAAATATTGTACTTACGAAGATGTAGTCCCACCAAACTTACAAAAAAAAAAACTTGTTTAGACACTGAAATTCTTAAGTTAAAATCTTAAAAATCAAATATTTTATTCGTATTCTTTACATTTACTAAGTTTAGTTAAGAAATATTTTCTAACGGCTTGGGACAAAATGTCTTATTATTCCTACTTTTAAAAACAACAACAAAAGCACTCTTTTGGTCCCGAGAACCATTGTAAAGTTGTGGAATTTTGGTTTTGGGAAAAGAAAGGAGGCTATTTTCAATACCCTTGTTACTTCAATAATTTCACATGACAGTGAAGCTTGGATTTGTCATATTTCTAGGGAAACTTGTAGGAAAATCGAATAAATTCATAAACATTTTATAAATAATCTTAAAATTATTTATCATGCATATTATCCAATCTCCCTTTTCAAAGTTAGGTTTTCCCCATTGGAACAAGGCTGTGAATAAGTATTTAATGTACACATACAAACTAAGTAAAATTAAGAATAATAGTCTTTATCATATCTTCAAACATTATAAAAGCACTCAAGGCTTAAAAGAGGTTGAACCAAAGATGTTGATTCAAACTATCTTTCCAACTAAAAAATAATATAAATATTGCTAAGAACAAATTCCCATAAATTTCTTAATCAAACTACGCATTAAACATTATCTAAAATACCTTAGCATGAAACAACCTATGAAATATATGAGACCTATGAAGTAGATAATGAAAAATGTTCTCTCGTGAACTAAATTTAAGAAAAAATTAAGAAACAACGAATACTAATAAAATGATATCCATTAAGCCAACAAAACATCTCTATAGTATATGCTCATCATTATATATATGCATGTACCTTATGTATAATCATCATTTTACTATGTCATATATGATGCTATAGGAATACATAGGTCATATGGGATTCTGTATTTTAAAATATCTTAGCATGAAACAACCTATAAAATAAATGAGACCTATTCAGTAGATAATTAAAAATGTTTTCTCATGAACTAAATGTAAGAAAAAATTAAGAAACAACGAATACTAAAAAAAATGATATCCATTAAGCGAATAAAACATCTCTATAGTATATACTCATCATTATATATGTGCATGTACCTTATGTATAGTCATCATGTTATTGTGTCATAAATGATGCTATAGGAATACATAGGTCGTGTGGGATTCCATATTTTAAAGATTAATTTGCTTAAAAATAAATATACAGGTTTAGGAATTCCAATTACTTTTTGGATCATTGTTTTTATTGCAACAATTGTTAAGTGAGGCGAGTTGCAAATAATTTTACCTTAGTTGGGGAAAAAAGGAGAGGGGAATTATCTTTTGGATTTCATTTAAAGTTATATAAGATTAACAAAAAAAACAACATCAATTTCAATCAACACATCACTTGCATTATTTGATTAAAATGTGTTAATTCTACAAGCCAATATGATAGAGATGATATCACATTAGTAATGCTATACATACACACACTTTCAACAAATAGTAATACTCCATGTTGGGGCAATAGAGATACAAATAAAAATAAAATATGCGTACATATATGAAAGTGAGAGATTACAAATGTGTGCTTAATATAAAAACTACTCTATAGAGTGTTAAAAAGATGGATACTAGATTTAGATATAAATAGAAATACTATAGATATGGTGTTTACATATAAATAGTATAGATATAATAACATGGATCTATGTTGGCAATTATAATTGTGGTGTGACATATATATGTGTGTTTGCGTGTGCATGTGTTAAACATTTTGATGCATATAGTTTAAAATCTAAGTCTAGAGCTAAATATTCAACTTTTGACTTTGTGGTTATATCCAAATGAATAACTATAATCTTATGCTCCAAACCCAACATATTAATTTGGATACTTTATAGTAAGAGGTGCATCCTTCTTCTAAATCTTCTGGTTTTGAATTATGCAAGCTAGTAGGTTCATCTTAGTCCATAATGGTCTACATGTACACATGGACTGGTAGAGTCATTGAGAGGAGCACCTTCCTTTAGTAGAGTTTTCATATAATAATGTTTATCATAGTTTATTGGCATGGTGCCATATGAATTCTTATATGATAATCCTTGTAGCATTCCATTCAGTTGGGATTCATTGGAATATTAGATCCTCGTGGAACAAAAAAATTATCCAAGGAATGAAGGACCAAGTAAAAATGATTAGGGAGAGGTTGAAGGAAGAATGTGACTATTAGAAGAGCTATTGAAAAACACATAGATTGGCCAAGTCCTATGAGGTCAGAACAATTTTCCATTGAGGGTTGAGTTGTAAAAGAGTTTAATTAAGGTTGAGAAAGGGTCTAAATTGTCATCATGATTTGCAAGTCCTTTTTATATCCTTAAAAGGATTGGGACTATCACACATTGACTTTATTTGCCATCAGTCTTGCATAGAACACATGGTGTGTTTCATGTTTACATTTTATTACACTATATATTGGATAGGTCTAATGTGTTAGACAAACTTACAGGTCACAATTGATGGGGCCTTGCAGATCAATCTTGTACGTATCTTGGATTAATACTCCCAACAACTTCGACACCACTTAGTGCATAGGGAAGTTGTTTGACAACATTTTCAATCGAGTAACCTACTTCTAACTCCCTTGTTGAGGCTCAATCACAGTGATAGGTTGTTTTGTTTCATTTTCTTATTTCAAATATAAATCCATTAAGCTTGTGGATTGGTGACTTATGGAGAGTTTGATAGCAATAATTGCTTTGATTTGCACAATGGACTTAGATGGCTTGACAATCCCTTTCTTGGACATGACCATGCTTCCTATTTTTTACAAGGCAGCCATATGGTAAGGAGATTAGTTCTAAGGGTTTGATTCCCATACAATAAATGTGTATATGAGTTTGCATAATCCATCTCGGTGACTAGGTTGGGATCTTTTTTCATAACTATAAGGTCGAGAGCCTTTGGAGTTTGCTTTGTGTTAGGGCCCACCCATAGGGGATTCTCAGTGCTCTCCATGTCCAAGCCTTTCCACCAAGCAAACTTGATATTTTTCTTATGATTAGCTTGAAAAAACTTTTCTTTTGGATAATAAGTTGCCACATGCTTGTGCTTAGAACAAAAATTGCAATAAAAAACTATGTGTTAATAGTCCAATAACTATGTCCAACTATAATGCTTACACTTTGATAATTTAATCATGTAAAACTTTGTTTAAATCAACATCAATATAGATTTTAACATATTTTGAAAAAATCATTAAAAAATTAACATTAGTTGTGACATCTTTTTTACCCAAACATTAATAATAATAACTAATATATTATCATTCTTATATTAAAAAAAAACACTAAACAACCACACTTATAACAATATTTTTAAATATACAATAAACCAAAAAACCACATATTCATTAAAATAATCCTAAATTAATCATAATAAAAAAACCTCTATATAACTTTTCCATAAATGAAAAACATATAAAAAAATGAATAATAACCACAACCAACGACATCCACTAATCACCATAAAAATCCAAAAATAAATAATAACCACAACCAACTACTCCACTAATCACCATAAAATCCAAAAATGAATAATAACCACACCCAACTACATCCACTAACCACCATAAAATCCAAAAAGAAACACCTCAAATGAAGAAAGGCCTTCACTAATTAAATGTACGCAATTTAACTTTTCCTTAAAACCCAAAATGAAAATACCTCAACTAAATAAATCATAACCACATTCAAGAATATCAACTAACCACCAATAAACATACTATTAAATTATTAATTCAATGTCACCTAACCCTTTTCAATTGGTGTCATGTCTTTATCTTTTATCACTTTTAAGAAGAGATGTTTTTTTTTTTTTTTATAAATTTTATATGAATTTTTTCATTTCATATGGCCAATACTTTTTATCTCCTATTTCAACACCGACATATGTGTAGGTGTAAAATTAGAGCTCAGTTTAATTTATAGATAAAATATTATTATTATACATTTTATATAATTCAAATATTATATATATAAATTTTTAAAATAAAATAAATAAATTCAATATTTTTAATATTAAATTTTATAAATAATTTTAAAAAATTATCTACTAATTAATTAAATTATTCTAATTTAAATTAATTAAATTTATTTTGGAAAAAACAAATCTTTACTATCTAAATTTTACATTAAAATTAATTAAAAAAAAGATTTAGGAAAAACACAAATTGTACCACCAACCTCTGCCACTACAATTTTGAAGGAGTATTGATAAAACTCGTCAAACCAGGAATTTTCCACCACTTTACACCCACACCGCATGCCCATTGCCCCACATCAAAATGTTTAGTCTATAATCTCTATTTATTTTATGTGTTAAAATTTTAAACGTGGTTTCATTCCATTTTCCCATGGCTATTTATTATGATGTAAGTTATGGAGGTGTTCTACCTCATGTCATGATCTTTGAATTTAAAATACTTAACATTATAAAGTTATGTTTGATATAGGGGTATTTTTTATTCTAGAAGTGGGCCAAAATAAGCCAAAGGAATATGGGACATTTCAATTACTCTATCTTTTAAACATAAATAATTTGGTATTAGTTTTTGTTAAGGGTTGATTCTTCGTTGACTTTTCATTAACAAATATTTAATTAATAAATTTTTTATTATGTAATATTGTATATAGGTTACCCGGATGCGGGTGTTAATATATGTGATTAATGTTTATGTGCTCTCCACGCACCGTGCACATGATGCCAAGCTCCAGACAGGTGGATGCCATGTGCTGGGAGCTGGCCTCCGTCCCATTCAAGTTAAATCGCCTTAATGGCCCTTCAATGCAGCTGAACTCCCGAAAAATTGCCCGTAGATATCCTAGGATGGCGCCATCATTCCTTTCTCCTGGTTTTAAGCTTGGCTCCGGTCTGTCTCGGCGCTCTGTTGATGTCCGAGTGAAGGAGGGAGGCTCTGTGGGAAGCATGCCTACCCTCGATTACATCCATTGTGCAATTCTGGTGCTTTGTCCCCTATCTTCTCTGGCGAACACGACGCTGGAAATTGGGTTGCTTTGCAGCCCGGGCAATCACGGCGAAGACATTCTTGCTGGCAGAAGGAGGCTTAAGGAAACCAGGCCTCGCACTAAGCAAGCTGTTGGGTATCCCAGGCTCATCATGGCGCCTAGAACTGGTCATTTGGGGCCACGCAGGGGGCGTAATTATGGTCAGCGAGCCGGCATTAGAGGAAGGGGCCAAGCAAGCCCGAAGCGCCTCTCTCCTCTGGCTGTAGCAGAGCCTCCCTCCTCTGAGTCAGATTACTCGGGCTCTGACATCAGTAACTCTGTTCAGACAGCGACCCTCCATTATCGTCGCCGGAGGGACAAGCCCGTGGTCAAAGCAATGATCATAGTTATTTTCTCTGAGGAGAATGAGGAGGAGGATAACCGGAAGGACGACACAGCGGATCAGGCGCCTCCCTCCTCGGATGACCCGGACAGCTCTTACAGCCCGGAGTTCCAAAGCAGGGCAGATGACGAAAGTACCCGAGGTTTTTCAGCGGAGCAGGCTGAGGCTCTTAAGGAAATTGGAAGCCTTAAAGGCAAAGAGCCCATGGAGGTGGCTGAAAATCCGCTGAGGCTCTTAAGGAAATTGGAAGCCTTAAAGGCAAAGAGCCCATGGAGGTGGCTGAAAATCCAACGGACGCTCTTATGGAGACTCAGAGCAGCAAGCCTGCCTCCCTTCAGAGCAAAGTCAGGGAGGAAGAATCTGAGGACTCCTTTGACTACACCCTGCATCTCAAATTGCCCCCTGGTATTGATCGGCTGGAAGATATTCCGGTGGGGATGGAGGTGACTTGGGAGAGGGACCCGGTTCGAGCAGCAGAAGATAGAAAGAAGCGTGCTCAGGAACGAGAAGCGGAGGAGAAGCAGAAGCAAAACAAGTGAAACGGATGCGTCAGGGGTAAGTCAATGGTTCCAGATGCGCGACATTTTCTTTTTGGGTTCTGTTTCATGGGGAGGCGACCAACAATGGATGCATTTATGCATGGCACCCCTGTTTTTCTTTCGGTTTATGTTCCGACAATGGGTACTGTTCACCTGTCTCTTCTTTTTGCCTAGATTATAGGATGAACTCTATAGCAGTTAATTCTCCTACGGTTGAAGGTTTTGTAACCTCTGGCTCGCACAAGCAGAGGATCCAGGTTGACAAGAAAATTTTGGACAGAGAGCTGATCATGCGCTCTCAGAGGTTCTTACCTCTTGTAAATACTTTTTTGTACTTTTAATATAATTAGTTCAGTCTTTGCTCAACAAAAAAAAAATATTGTATATAGGTTAAGTAAAATATATATATATATATATATATTTTAATTATTTAATTATTTCTAATTATATTATTGGATATTCAATTATTTTTATAATATATATTATTGGGTATTATTACATTTTATAATATATATTTGTGTTCATTGGATTTGGATTTAACTTCAGTTTAAAGAAATATGGTTATTTCAATTTTTTTGTTTAATGATTTTAAGTTTTATTGTTTAAGTAGTTTTTTTTTGTG
Source organism: Pinus taeda (assembly GCA_000404065.3). Taxonomy (NCBI): domain Eukaryota; kingdom Viridiplantae; phylum Streptophyta; class Pinopsida; order Pinales; family Pinaceae; genus Pinus; species Pinus taeda. The sequence continues at coordinate 66,024 of APFE030721323.1, read as the reverse complement.
TATTAATACAATTAGATTATCATATTATATATATATATATATATATATATATTATATATATATATATAATATATATATATATATTATTAATTGGGTTATTTTTGGGTGGTTGGGTGGAATGATTGTTATTGTTGCCACCAGGTTCAAAACCCCATTAGTGACATGATGAGCTATAATGCCTTAATGAATATAGTTATAATGGCTTCGCACTTACGAATATTTTTGCATTAGCTTCAAGCCTTGTGAACTCTTAAGTGAGTATACCTGTGGGTTGGCTTGGTACTAGCAACCTCACTGTAGCCTTCAGACTTAGAGGAAACAAATTTCTTTCCTGGGACAAAACGATAAATATATTTCTCATAAAAAAAATGTTATTGATTAATAAAATTAAAATATAATGACAAGCTCATGAGAAAGCTACAAAGAAGTGCTCAATACTTTTATTTTAGTACACCCCAAAATGTTAAGCACGTTGATGCTCTTCTTATTCTACCATTGCTAGGGTTTCTGCCTGATAACCATTGACTTGGCAGGTTCAATCCCCCTGCCTTCTTCTTCTTCAACACCCTCCATTGAGTTTGCCCTCTTCTCTTGCTGCAACAACTCTTAATGCTTTTCTTTATCCAAGATTGAAAGAGTTCAAGCCTAGACTTGAAAAAATTGTGAAGGGTTTGGAAAATACCCCAAAGGTGTAGGTGAATCCAAGCATATCCAAAGGTACAACTATTAATATTGCCGAAAGGGGTCTGTTAGGCCAATTTATAAGGATCTAACCTTCCTCCAAAACCTTGAGACAATGGGTTGATAGAAATTGGAAGCCCCTGATCAAAGGTCAATTTGAATGTGCATTCTGTGGAAAAGGGTTCTATACTTTCTTCTTTGAATTGAAGGAGGATCCATATTTGATTTTCATGAGAAATTTGTATTTTATGGGAGCTCAAGAGCTATATTTAGATAGATGGATACTAGACTTCAACCCAAAAAAATGATGTTTTGTTTGCATTGCTAGTTTGTGTCAAATTGCCTCACCTCCCTCTTCATTGCTAAGATGAAGTCACTTTAAAAAATATTGGGAGTGATCTAGGGAAATATTTTGATAAGGCAAAGCCCAGGGATTCAATATATGCCTATGCAAGAAGATGTGTAGACGTTGGCTTAGAATAAGGTCTTCCTGAAGCAATCTAACTTGCTCTAGACAACTGGTTCTTCATTCATCCTGTTGAATATGATCAAATGCCTTTTAAGTGCAACCAATGTCATGAATATGGGCATTTTACTAGAAATTCCCCCCAAAATGAAGTTTCACTAGCACAATAAGAATATGGCGGCCAATGGAAAACCCAAAGGAAAAGAAAGGGACCAAAAAACCAAGTTTCTCAGAAAGGACAAGGATTTGAGTCTCGTGAATCTCCTATCACTCCAAGGAAAAGGCCCATTGAGTTGTTATTAAAGAAAATAGTATCCACTAAAGACTCCAAAATGGAAAATATTTTTTTATTCCGGAGAATGAAGTAGAAGAGGGGAAATAACTTAGCGGGGGGAAAGGGAATCTCCTTAGGAAAACCAAGAAGACTAGGTACATATATAGCCAAAAGGAATGCTAGAGGATGATCCTTTGTATAATGCAGTGATGGAGGATTAGATATTTGATTAAGAAGAAGAACTATCATCCACAAAAGCAAGGAATATCCCTCAAGATCATTTTAACTGGATAGAAAATTGGTTCCCAACCGAAGCAGAAAGAGAAATAGAAGGCCCAAAGAAAAATAAAAAAGTTGGAAGGAAATCAAATAGGGAACTCAGATCATCCCATGAAAAAAGAGATAAGGAGAAGGGAGTCCAAACAGTAATCAATGTTCCCACTTACAAGTTCCCAATGAATTAGAAGAAATCCAATTCAACAATCCCACCCCCGAATGGGGGGTTCAAAGCTCCAAAGAAATAATGAATATAATCTTCTAGCATTGTAGTGGGTGGGAAGTGGAAAAAGAAAAAGAGATATTAGAAGCTTAATTAAAATGGAGCAACCCCAAATCCTCCTTTTTTGGGAGACAAAACTAAGGGAGTAAGAGACACTTTTAAAAAGCCAAGCAATATGGAAAAATTGTAAAGGATTAGTGTGAGCTCCTGGGGGGAATCAAGGGGAGTTTGCACATTGTAGGCGCCCTCTTCCTTTTAGTTTTTGTAGGAAATCAAATCAACCCATTGGATCAACATGAAGTTTCTTCATATTCCCACTAGAAAAATTTGCAATATATTAAATATTTATAAGCCAAATGCAAATAATGAAAAAACATAATGTTGGGATTCATTAGTGAGGTTGAAGGAATCCCTCATCCATTCCAATTGCATTCTGGACAGAGAATTCAATGTCACTATTCATCAATGGGGAAAAAAAGAAGTATGATAAGAGATCAATTCCAACAGAGGATGTGATATTTAATTCTAGATCTAGATATTTTAAATATTAAATCAAAATTTTCTAAATTTACATGGAGTAAGAAAAGAGTAGGCTCGGGACATATTGCAACTCATCTTGATCGACTTTTGGTAGGAAACAATTTCTTGGATCAATGGATCTCCTTCCCATCCTACCATTTAGCATGGGGATGATTGAATCACTGCCCCATTAAGTTGGCTTTGGAAAGGCTCGATAACATAGGTCCTATCTCGTTTACATGCAATTTACTCTAGGCCAACGAGAGAAAATTTGGTCAATTGGTGAGTAGTGTTTGGTCAAATGGATTGTAGGCTCACCCATTTATATTTGGGAGCAGAAATTCAAGGGTTTCAAGGAATCAATCAAGAAATGGGTTTTGGATAGACAAAAATCCAAATCATACATGATTTCTCAAGCCAAGACACAATTAGAAAGCATATAATAGGCAATGAAAAAATAGCTAGTGACTGAGGAAATGATAGTAAAGTAAAGGGAAGTCTTCGACGAAATGTAGAAGCAGATAAAGGAAGAAGAGGAAGTGGGGAGGCTCAAATTTAGAAGTGTATGTCTTAAAGTTGGAGATAAAGACACTAGCTTTTTCCACAAACAAACAAAAATGAGAGAATTTTGTAATCAAGTCTCTCAAGTGAAGATAAACAAAGAACTAATTTCAGATCCTACCAGAATAAGGGAAGAAGCCCTCTCTAACTTCTAAGCCCTTAATAAGGAGGGAAATCAGGTTCTAACTTCCATGGAGGATTTTTTATTATCTCACATTCCTAATTTAATTTCTTAAGAGAAAAATACAAAATTGATGGGTTCTAGATTAGAAGAGGAAGTTAGAAAGGTGTTTTAGTCTTTTGAATTGAATAAAGCTTCATGTCTAGATGGTTTTTTTTACCCTTTTATAAAAAAATTTGGAACCATATTAAGTTTTATCTCTGCAAGATGGTGGATTTGTTCAAAAGTCAAGGATAATGGGGTGAGCTCTCAATTCTTCCTTCTTAGCTTTAGTACTCAAAGAAGTAATTCCTTCTTCCTTCAATCGTTTCCAAAATATTTATTTATGTAATTTTTCCTATAAAGTAATATCAAAGATAATAGCTCAAATGCTTCAACCTCTCCTACCCCAGTTGGTATAAAAAAAAATGGGAGTTTCACAAGCCAAAGACAGATAATGGATAACATCGTTTTGGTGTAAGAAGTTATCCACTCTAATAAGGCTAGAGGGGATAAGGGAATGGTGATTAAACTTGACCTAGCTAATGCCTTTGACAAGGCAAGGCATACTTATCTTCTATTGGTACTTAAGAAAATGGGATTTTATGAAGATTTTATAAGTTGGATCAAGGCTTGCATCTTAGTTCCATGGATAACTCCCCTAGTCAATGGATCTCTTTTTGGCTTCTTCAAAGCATCTCAAGGATTACAACATGGATGCCCTCTCTCACCCATCCTGTTTATTTTGATGGTAGATTCTTTGAGTAGAAGAATGGAGTTTGAAATATGTTCTAACAATCTCCTAGGAATAAGGTTTATGGAAGGTGTTATCACTCTATAATTTCCCTAGGCCGTGGAGAGAAACCTAGAGGTAGCCACAAAACCACTTGCAAAACTGGGATCTAGCCCTTCCAGCTTTAGAGAGGAATCTCTCTTTCTGATTTAGATTTCCATCTTAATATATTAGGCTAGTTATTAAGTTCTGAGGTTGGTTTTTCAAAGGTTTGGTTGAAAAGTGCAGGGAAAGTCCATTGGGCATGGAGTCATGAATATTTAGGTGATCATACACAAAAATGATAGAGCAACGATAATAGGGAAGGATATGCAAACTTTTGGATCTTTTAAAGTATTTGTGGAGTGAATAGGATGTATGATTTAAGTTCAATTAAATATAGAGAATGCTGAGATGAATTCTATACTTAACATCAGAATGAAAAAATTAATATTGTTTACAAGCCAGAGCAGAGTACATTTAAGTAAATTCGACCCTTTATCTTCTTGAAACAATAAAGAGAGAAAACATATGGAAAACTGAGAAAATAAACAATTTCACATGAGAAAGTACATTACCAATTGCTTGACACATGAATCCTGGAAAAAAACTCTCTGTATTATTATAAATTGATCACTTAAATACAATGTAGAACTTATATCAAAATACAACTAATTTCTTCATACAAGTTCCAACCCTTGTTAAGTCTTATTACAATATACTTATAGACTTTATGCTAAACTAATTTTGGATTCCGAAAAGGAATTCATTACAAAATGATATTCTAACACAAAACAAAACGATAAAATAGAAGCCTTGGACAAATTTGGTTGTCTGTTGAAAATTTAAAGGAAATTTGTTGTTGATGGTGCCCTTTTTCTAGCTCCTTGCTTTTGATTTTGTGCCAAAAATGTAGATATTATGTTTATGCTTGCTCGACCAACTCCAGTAATTGGTCCCACCTTTCTTCATCTGGGATTGAAAAATTCACCATGATCCTAAGCCCACCTTAGTGTAGGTTTGAAAAGTTGGCTTATTTAAAAATAAATGATGAATTTCGTGTTGTATATTCAAATCAAACTATAGGTCTTTGAGGAAATCTTCCCCACTGATGGTTCCCTTTGCCTTTGCAAACTTTGACACACATGCAATAATGTTGCATAGCTATTTTTCGTAATTCTCTAATGGAATCAATTTGCCATTAGAGTTTCTGAGCTATGGAAGTCCCTTTTCCTGCAATAAAGAAAACTTTTTGTTGCATCTCTTTACCTGTAGCTCCAACTCTTTACATTTTTTCTCCAATTGCACCATCAGATTCTTTTTAGTCAAAACTCTTTTGACTTCCATCTCGGTTTCTGTTCTGTCCAGGATGTTGAGCTCTTCAAGTTCTTCACCCAACATTTGGATAATGATGGAATGGTATTCATACTTCTGAATTTGTTGAATATGTTTGAAGTTCTTTTGTACTTCTACCAAGTATGCATTTTCTGATTTTATCTTAGTTTCCTCCATCTTGGTTAGGGCTGCTGACAGTTTCTCTACCTCTTTGTTTGTCAATGACAATTCCCCCAAAGCTTGAGTTATCCTTTTTGAGGAATATGGAACCGATATTTGTGTTGTGAGATGGGTTACAATCCCTGTTGTTAATGTTCTTACTGATGTACCTGTTGATGTCCCAGCTGTTGGTGTTCCACCCGCCTCCCAATGCTCTTTTTCTTTTAGTAGTGCTTCCATGTCTTGCTCCATTTTTTTTTTGAGAATTCTACTCCACTACTAAAGTAAACAACTTTTCTTTCTCCATCTCCAAACTAGTGACTTCTTTAATTTGAGGGTGTTCTGTAATTGGGAGTTTGAGTTGTTTTCTAAGAGCCTGAATGTATGCATTCTTGCTTCTGATCACTTCCTCTGCTGCCTTGACGTCACTAGGATCATATCCTAGTTTGATAACTAATTCTTCCAATGTTTTACTTCTGGTGTCTTTGGCCATAGAGGCATTCTCTCGACCTTGAGCTATGAGTGCATGTTGTTCAATGAAGTATGCAATTTTGAAGCAGCCATGTCAGAGTTGGTTAGAGTTGAATAAATCATTTTAGTTGCCTTCTTATGCAAATCAATTTGATTAATTGCATGAACCTATTTAGTATCCACTGAGAATATTGAGGCCTTATAATCTTCAACACCTCTGGGGGCTACAACCATGGGCTCCAAAAAGGCCATTTGAAACTACCCTTCTCTGAATCAAATGCAGACAATAACCTGTGCTGGGTGGTGGTAGTTTGTTTCTATAATTCTGAGTATATTGAGATTTGAGTGCTACATTCTTTAACTTAACCTCCATGTACCTTGTGAAAATACTTGTCTGTGGTGGAGCTTGAAAGGAAGAAGAGAGAGGAGATTCAATGATCTCTTCTACATAAGGGAGAGAGGTGGTAGGAGTGTCTGTTAAAACCAAAGTAGTCTGCTCCTGGGCATCCCTTTCTTTTGAAGATTCTTTCTGAATGTTGATCACCCGAGGATTAGCTTTGATCCTAGTTTTGGTTATGGTATGTTGATCCTTCTTCCTTCTCTTGAAAACAAGAAAATCTGCAGCTCATGTTTCTGAATTGGTGGGATACATGCTTTCCGCTGGCCTCTTTCTTTCTTTATCTTTAGGAATGAAAGTTTGTAATGATGAATGACTAACCAACTTCTCTTAGGTCTCCTGCAACATGTTTTCTGCCCATTCCTCCTAGTTAACATAATGTTCTATCTTTGGCCTTGGTGTATGAGGATATGGAGTACTTTTTTGTTCAATTATGAGCTTAGAGATTACTCCCAAGGGGTCATAGGACCATGCGCAGCTGAGATTGAATTTCGTATGTTTCAGAATTGCCTCCACCTTCTTTGCTGCTACTCTGGTGTTTACAATGTATGGGCCCACTTGTGATTTTAGTTTGAACTGTGATTTCTTCTTGTTAGATACAAAATGTAGCTCATCCATATTCAACATATGTCTGGCATACCCTAAAGTAAATATTCTCATTGGCACAAAAACTGGTAGTCTATATGGAGGGAGTTCACATCCATAAATCCTTATCCTTGTGTAGTTATGGTATAAATGCCAGTCTCCAACCTTTGATTGTTCTAATAGGTGTAAGACCTTCTTTATTTATGGATATATCCTTGGTATAATGTCACTGCATAATAGACACAAAGAAGCGTGAAGAAATTGGTCCACAAAATTTGTATAAGTGTATTCCTCTAAATTCCTCTTGACCAGTGAAGTCCAATGGTTAACTGACAAAGGGTTACGCTGCTTGTCCATCTTCTACAACTAGAATTTGAATTTGTCTGCCTGATAATATAACATAAGATACACTAACACTGACTGATATTTAAAAACTCCTTCAACTTTGAATTTCATAAACTGATCATGGATGGCATCAGATATGAATTGAATGTAATTAAAGAAAACTAAAGGCTTCTGTCCCACTAAGAATACTGACAAGAATCCTAAAACTACTTCATCAACTCACTGATCTGTTTAATAACCGATTAATCGAGTTACCATGTAAATTACATGTTTTGACATCTTTGGGAAAATGGAAACATGGCATGGGGGGGTTCATTATGGGTAATTCAACATTTTTAGGGAGAAAACACTCAAAGATATGAGCTCTCTAGGGAAATGTAACCTTGTTGTACAAATCAATTAATGAGTCAGTGGAAAAAGGATGTAGGGAGGCTTAGGGATTTATTTGCAAGGCTTGGAAAATGCTTTCAAGAGAAATAGAGAAAACAATTTCATCATTCTGTGAAATTACTGCTTTCTTGCTGGGGATGTATTAGAGGTGACACTAGGTGGAAAATTCAGGGAAGAGATGGGTTTGAGGGAAGATGAATTGAGGGATAAAGGATTCCCATATGCTCAAATCATTGTTGTGCTCAAGGTATTTATGCTTTGACCAATTGTGAAGTTCGTATAGGTTAAACTCATAATCAGTCTCAACAATCTTGAATTGGGTGTCAATAAGGGTAGTTTTGTCAAGGTCCGAGATAGGGGGAATAATTGGGTCTTCCTCAACCATATTTCCTTTTCCCTTCTATGTTGACATTTTGAATTGAAGATGAGCAGGAAAGAACAAGTCACCAAAGTGGTAAATTGGTCAAATTTTGCAGAGAAATTGATGACAAACAATGCTCGATCATTGTAGATTTGCTCGATAACGACCTGCACAAAATGTAAAAGCATGAAAGGGAAGAAATGTAGGATACTGAGGTGGATTTATAGTGGAAATGGAGGGGATCATAAAAGAATAGTTACGTTTAGATGCGGGGGTCATTTATTTGGAAACAGGTCGATTTAGCGGGAATAAATAAATGTATAACATTCAATTTGCGGGTAAATTTGAACGTTGAATGGTTGAATGACGTGGGAGGGTGATGACGTGGAGAGGAGATGAGGTCGCTATGACATGGAGGGCAAAAGGGAGGACAAGTGGCACGAGGGTATGGGTGGAAGTGACATGCAGAGGTGATGGGCAAAAATGTGGTGGAGATGGTAGTTTTTTTTTTTTTTTTGGGGGGGGGGGGGGGGGGTGGTGTTAGCGGTGAGTGGTTTTGGTAGGGGACCCCCCAAAAATTCTGTGGAGCTGACACATTACCTTGGGTGGTTTGGGTGCAATCCACTTTTTGGGACCCCCCCCTCCGTTAACCGTCGATAGTGTGGGGGGCGGGGTCCAAAATCATCCTCCCACCGTGGATTCGAGCGCGAGTTATCTCCACCGTTAAATCATGCATGCACATTATTTACAAAATTAAAAATGGTGTCATATCATACGGTAATAAAAAATAACCAAAGTTTTCATGTAAATCAAAATTTATAATAAATTTGAAAGCAACATTTTGGCTAGCTCGCTGGAGGAGATTTTTTATTTTTTAATATTTTTATTCTTTAATTTCACACATTTTTCGTTTATCCCCCTTTTTTATTTTCTTTTTCTTTTCTATTTCTTTGTTTTTTCTTTGTTTTTCTTTTTTCTTTTCTTTCCATTTTATTTTATTTTATTTCTTTTGAGCTAAACAAACTTGAAATGAAAAATAAATTTTTACAATATCCTAATGGGATGGAAATTTATTCAAAACACAAGAATCCGACATTTATAGGACCCTAGCATTGGCTTCAATGGGGATGACATCCTCCATGTGAGGTGTCAAGAACACTATAGATCGGTAGCCTTTTCCATTGGGAAAATATTTTCATCATCAAAATTGAGACTTACTCTATAAACTGAAAATCATAGATATGGCAACAACTCATTTGGAACTTAGGGCCTTCTCTTCGGACTTTAATTCCTAATGACAACCACCCACAGTTGCATTATTTGAAACAATAAAATGATATATACAATGACGTGTTTGTTACCTGCTAACCATAAGTGAAATAGTGCTTGAGAAACTTGTCATTAACAGGTCCGCCTGCTAGTGTTTCTCTAGTCAGATCTTCCAGCAAAAATACATGAGTTCCATGAACAACTGCAATCCTGTAAGGGCCTTTCCATAAAATTCCAAACTTCCCATGTTTCCCTTTCTCTTCGTTTCTGGCATCCCACTTCAAAACAATGCCATTTAGCTAAAAATTATCTGCTTTGACCCTCCTGTCATGAATTCTCTTGATTTTATCTTGAATGACTTGCGTATTATTGTAAACCTCCTCTGGTCTGCTGCAAATGTATCAATTGATTGATACTCCTGTGGGCATCATTTGGTTTTGCTTCCTCTTCCTGCAACAATTTTAGTATTGGAATTCCTTGGGAAACACGAAAAACTGCATCTATTCCATAAACCAATTGGAAAGGTGACATTCCAATTGACCTTTTTGTGCTTATCCTATCAGCCCATACGGAATTTATTAATTTCTTGTGCCAAGATTTCTTGTTTTCTTTGCAGTAGTTTCTTGATGATGTTGACCAATGACTTATTAGAAGATTCATCTAACACATTTCCCTAAGGATAATAGGCAGTAGAATGTCCTAATATTATATGGTATTTGTTACAAAAATCAATCATCCTTTTTTTATTTAAAAGCGACAACATTATCTATAATAACTTTACGGGGACAACCAAACCTAGAGAGAATATGAACTTCAATGAATTGTATGATTACAAAATCTGTAGCTTATCTGGTTAGAATGGATTCATTCCATTTGGTGAAATAGTCCGTTGTTGTCATGATCCATTTATGTTGAGCTGAGGAACTTGGATGAATTTCTCCTATAAAATATAAACCCCACTACTGAAAAGGCACCTCCACTGGGACAGGTTTGAGTGGCAGAGGTAAATGTTTTCTCTTGCCTTCAAAAATTTGGCATTGATGACAAGTTGAAACCTTTTTATGAATGTCAGCAAACAAGGTAGGCCTGTAAAAACCATCTCTGAGGATTTTTTTAGCTGTAGCTTTCTAGTAAAGATGTCCTCCATAGTCACCTTGATAAAATTCTTCCATGATTTTATCAGGTTCATCCTTCAATAAACAATTTAACAAAATACCTCCAACATCCTTCCAAGACAAAGCTTGATTTAAAATGCAGAACTTTACAACTTTTAGTTTCAAAAATCTAGCCTTGGTTTTGTCAAACCAGGAGGAGCTTGTAAATTCTGCGACACATACACAATGTTTGCAGAGCAGGGAGAAGTAAGAAAATTTTCTTATACTTGTGGAGTCGCCAAATCTTCTTGTTCATCAAGAGAACTATAAAATTTATGTCTAATGCATGAAAGTTTGACTCAACCATCAATTTGGCTAATCCTTGACCTTTGATAAGTTTTGTAGGTTTTATTTCAATTTCATACTCCAAAATCACTTTTATCCATTTACCTCTTTGTCCATTTGGATCAGCCGAAGTGAGGATATGCTTTACCACTACACTTGGAACAAAAGCAATTATGTGATAATGTAATACATATACTCTGAAATATTTCAAGGCCTTTACTAAAGAAAAAGCTTGCTTTTCCATGATATTATGCTTCAAGGAGGCATCTCTTAATGCAATGTTGAAAAATGCTATAGGTTGTTCACGTCCCTCCTTGTTTTTCTGTAATAAGATCGCTGCAATAGTATGTTCTGAAGAAAAGGAAAAGATAATGAAATCTTTAGTGAAATCTGTGCTAATCAGGAGAGGAGCACATGTCAAGGCTGTCTTCACATCACTAAATGATATTTTGGCTTCAACATTCCATTTCATCTCATTGTCTTTCTTCAATATTTTTGTAATGGCTCTTAAAATCTCAGCTAAATTTGGGATAAAACTTCTTACAAAATTTATCCTACCAATAAAAGACTATACTTTTTTTTCCTAGGTGGATCAATCTTCATAATTGCTTCAATTCTAGTTAGATCAATTCAAATACCATATTTTTTAAATTATGTGACCAAGTAATTTACCACCTTCTAAACCAAACATAGACTTCTTGGGGTTCAAGGAAAGACCATATTTCCTACATTTCTAAAAAATTAACTTCAAGTGAAATAAGTGATCTTCATCTGTTTTAGAGAATACAGTTATGCCATCTAGATAAATTACAATAAACATGTCCTTCTCATCTGTGAAAGAAATATCAATTGGTCTATGGAAAGTGGTTCCTACATTCATTAGGCCAAAGGGAATCTTCACATACATAAAGGTTCCCCATGGTGTTGTGAAAGTTGTTTTATGCTGGTCATATGGATGCACTAGATTTTGGTTATATCTTGAAAAACTGTCAAGAAAAGAAATTCTGCTGGAACCAACTACCTTTTGTAAAATATGATCCATTTTGGGTAAAGGGTAGTTGTCCTTGAGAGAAACTTTTTTTAGGTTTCTGAAGTCCGCACATAATCTAATTTCCCTTGTCTTTTTGCTTGTTGGCACCAGATTAGATAGCCATTTTGAAAACCTCAAAGGCACAATGATTTTAACATTAAAAATTTATCTAGCGTCTTTTTGTATTAGGCGTAACAAAACTGGTTTTACCCTTCTTAATTTTTGTTTGAAAGGTTTTTGGTCCTTTTTGATGGGAATGGTATGTTGTATAATGCTGGTATCACACACCTTTAGATCTTCATATCCCCATGAAATGACATCTGAATATTCTTTCAGTAGATCAATGTACTTCTATTTTTCTTTAGGAGGTAAAGGCTTGAACAACTTTACAATATTTGGATTATCCTATGTACCAATATTACAGTCTTCAACTTCAACTCCTACAGGTTCTATCTTGGGCTTTTTAGCTACATTATTAAAATCAAATAACTCTTCTAGTGGCACCAAACCCCTTGGTAACACATTATCTTTCAACTATAAGACCTCAAGTTCTTCTGGTTCCTCACTGATTTGGTTCAACACTATTTCATTTATATCATCATCTACACTGTTATCCATATCAATATGTACATTGTCAAATTCTTCTTTTAACTGGATTTTTTTTTTTTTTTTTGCTACTTGTTTGTCACTACAAAATTCCTCCCAACTTCTAACATTATCAGGGACAACTAGTCTATGCTTCACTTCAATCTTATATTTTCTATTAGGATGGAAATAAATATTACAAGTGTTGGCTGAGGTATCCAGTGCATCAAAAAATACATTTTGATCCCTAGGAATAAGAGATATCTAGTACTATGGAAAACACTACAAAAAATATAAGACAACATTTCTGTAGGTATAGGCCCTTAACCTAGGGTGTTCAGCTGAGTACTCACCTTTGATTTGATTAATTATGAATTCTGAATCACCATGTACAAAAATCCTTTTAGCTCCTGACCTCTTCAAAAATTGCAATCCTAAAATAAGTGCTTCATACTCAACTATATTATTGGTGCATTGAAAATTAAGCTTGTAAGAATATCCCTTTGATATCCATGTTTTTTCATTTCAAAACCCAAACGCCTACCCTTGCTCCTTCCTTACTTGTTGGGTTGTGTTATATTATTTCCACGACTAACCTACGTAGTGAACCGGGGGGTTAGAGGGGGGGCGAAGCCCCCCTTTTGTTGCACCAATTGCGCAGCGGGGGGGGGGGGGGGGGGGATTTTTGAGGGGGTGGTAGCCCCCCTCTATGGGGTCTGGGGCAGCGCCCCGAGATTTTTTTTTTTTGGTCCCTATATTAGGTTGGGTAGACCTAACTATGGTATTCGATCCATGGTTTTGGACGCGATGGTTATCGGTCCATGGTTTTAGATGCGATGATTTTCAGTCCATGGTATTGGATGCTTTGACATGTATAAATATGTATTGTAACATTGAAAGGAATATAATGAAAAATCAAGCTGGTAGTTCGAGTTTTGGGATCTAGGGGAAAATCTCTGTGTATATGTGTTTTATGTGTTATGCTCTCGCATTGTTTATTTTCTGTGTTTTAGAATTCATATGTAGGTAATTTTTGTACGGGGTTAAAACCTACATTACTGACTGCCCCATCGAAATCCATATTCCACAGGGCTTCATCCCCTTCATCTTCCTTCCCAACATCTAATTTCATATCTTCTACTTTGCTTGATTCCCTTTCTATATCTGACACGTCTTCTTCTACACATATATGATTGTATAGAATGAAGGAATCCATATCTAAATGCATAGAATAAAGGGGGTAGTTATTCAGTTTGTCTTGGCTACTTACCATATATTTCATCAATGCTTCCTGGTACAACCTCCTCTGTTGACCAAAGACAGGAATAGTAGCATATTTCATGTCCATTTGCAAGGTACCTGGTAACTTTGCTCCCCATGATCTTGATAAAAACATTCCATATTTAGGAGGTATGTTGGCCACTACAATATCCATCACCACACTCTTTTCCGAGATTTGGGCCAGAGTCACAGATAAATCCTTTAGGAGACCTAAGCATCTTACTTTGCTAGAATCAAAAGAGTAAAGGTCTTTATAGGGTCTTGTTATATCTAATCCTAGCTTTTCCATGATGGGCATGACATTGTGCGAAGCACCAAAATCCATCATAAAATTGTGTAAAATATACATGAATGTTTAAAATGACATAGAAGGGTGGCACATTAACATCCTGAGACTTCCCTTCAACTTCAGGTCCAAATAATAATTTAGGTTGGTAACCAGTTAAGTTAACTGTGTCTATTCCCTCCCCTATTTTTAATGCCTTCATGACTTGAGATCTATATGCATTCTTTTTAATCAATTCTATCAAAGGAATAAAAATTTTGACCTTGGATAATTCATTTTCAATACTGAAAGATGTTAGAGGTTTATCTACTTCTTTGATACATACATCTTGTTTATGAGAAACCTCCTTTTGAGAGTCATCCTTTGTCTGGCTAGTGGAAGGTGCATCACTCTTAATCTTCTTGGGAGGGTTTACTAAAGTCTTCTTGCTTCTCAAATTGTACTGTTTGTGTACCTCCATGATAGCATTTTGGTATCCCTTTTTATAATCATCTAATTCAGCAGGGGTGACTTCTGCTGTGATAGTAAGAACAGATCTTGTTCCTCCTTGGTTAAGAAAATATTATCAATTTCTCCTTCCCCAAATAAATTAATTTGATTCTTTTCGAGATCCTCTACTATCTTAGTGTTTTCATATGCATAATTATCCTGGAATGGAGGTCTAATTTGTTTCCGACAAGCTGGGGCTCTTTGCTCTCTCTGTTTAATTTGGGTCAGATTCCTCCTAAAATTAGGATTTCTGATCTGAGAACCCCCTTGAGTTTCTCTTGGTGGAGCCCTGTCAATCAAAATGATCCTTTCCATTTTTTTTAACTAAGGTGTCTAGCTTTTCATCTGATGAAGAAGAAGAGGGTTCTTCTTTGAGAGTCACCCTTCTTTTAGCCTTTAACTTTCCTCTTTTGGCTAATAAATTTTCTTCTACACTAACAACCTTTATTTACATTTCTTCTAGGGTAGCATGATTTATCTCTCTTAATTGGTAAGCCATATCTGCATCAAATCGACCTGGAAATCAGATTAAAGCTAACCTTGGTGGAGTTTGTATCGTTGTTGGAATAGAATTGTAAATATTGTTAAATCTAGTGCAATAATCCTGAACTGTTTCTTCAGGAGCTCTTCTTAGACTCATATTATTCCAGGATTTGAAGAGGTTATTTTTTACTTCCCATCTTGCAAGGAAAATTCGCTGAATTTTTTGTAGATCTGCAATACTACGTGCTGGAAATCTCCTGAACCATTTTCTAACTTCCCCTGCCAAAATTTGTGCAAAGTGCCTCATTTTCACATCGTCATCATCTACTTATCTACTTCTTCCAAATATGAGAAGTCATTCATCTTGTCTATGTGTTGTGCTATGATAGGCCCAATGCTATCAAAGTGGGGTATACATTGTCCACAATTCTGTGGCATGGCATTCAGCTTTGATGGTAAAACCAGAGGGGCATAACATGCTACCATGACTAGAATATGAGAAGAGGATGAAACAATAGTTGTGGTGGATGTTAAAGGTCATAAACTTAGGTGGGATTATGACTTGCTGAGTTGGTATAGAAGTAGTTTGGATGGTAGATGAAATGGGGATAGTGGTAAAAAGAGAAATCACAGGAGGGGTTGGTGATGAGACAAAAGAAGAAAAATAAGTTGATTGATCTGTAAATGATTTTTGAGCAGCCTGATTCAATTTAGTCACCAAATCTTCAAGTTTGTTACACTGTTTTATAATATCCTCATCATAATCTGAAATGATAGGTTGATGTGTTGAGATATAAGGTTTCAAAATGTTTTCATCAAAGATGTCTCAGGTACAAAGCTCTCTGATTTTCTTCGGAAAATACTCTGCTCAAAAGATAAGTCAAATTCCATATCTTCAATAGTTATGAATCTTTCAGGGAGAGAATTAATTCTTGGCAAAGGAGTATTGCTAGCTTGGCTCTTAGTAAAACTCTTCTTCCTAATTAGCTTCTTAGGATTATTTACAATTTTAGGTGGGTTAGAATTTAGTATAGATCTTCATGGGAGACATATCTTCAATAGATTATTTACAGACAAGTATATGTACAAAATTTGGTTGGAAAAACAACCTTAATAACATCTACTTCACTGTTACATAGAGGAAAGAGTTTTGAATCTTTGAAAAGGAATATTTAATAGGGAATTATATTGTTTATTTAGGTTTTTGTCCCTAGTATGGTCGCCAGAATGTTATCACTTTGTAATTTCCCAAGGCCGTGGAGAGAAACCCAAAGGTAACCACAAAACCACTTGCAAAGCTGGGATCATACTCCTTCAATTTTGAATTTCATAAACTGATCATGGATGGCATCAAATAGGAATTGACTGTAACTAAACAAAATTGAAGGCTTCTGTCCCACTAAGAAAACTGTCAAGAATGCTAAAACTACTTCATAAACCCATTGATCTGTATAATAAATAAGTAATTGAGTCACCATGGAAATCACCTATTTTGACATCCCTGGGAAAATGGAAACAGGGTATGGGGGGTTCGTTCTGGGTAATTCAACATTTTCAGGGAGAAAACACTCAAAGATATGATCTCTCTAGGGAAATGTAA
The DNA here is from genome assembly GCA_000404065.3 of Pinus taeda. Lineage (NCBI taxonomy): Eukaryota > Viridiplantae > Streptophyta > Pinopsida > Pinales > Pinaceae > Pinus > Pinus taeda. Next base: position 49,587 of record APFE030721323.1, on the reverse strand, counting down.
GCTTTTTGTACAACTCCATTAATGAGTCAGTGGAAAAAGAATGCAAGGAGGCTTGGGGATTTATTTGCAAGGCTTGGCAAATGCTTTAAGAAGAAATAGAGAAAATAATTCCATCATTCTAGGTAATCACTCTTTCTTGCTAGGGAGGTATCAGATGTGACATCAGGTGGAAAATTTAGGGAATAAATGGGTTTGAGGGAAGATGAATTAAGGGAGAAAGGATTCCGAGATGCTCAAATCATCATTGTGGTCAAGGTATTTCTAATTTACCCAATTGTGAAGTTCGTATAGGTCAAACTTACAATCAGTCTCAGTTATCTTGAATTAGGTGTCAATCAAGGGAGTTTTTTCAAGGTCTGGGATAGAGGGAATCATGGGGTCTTCCTCAATCATCTTTCCTTTACCCTTCTATGTTGACATTTTGAATTGAAGGTGAGTAGGAAAGAACAGGTCGCCAGAGTGGTAAATTGATCGAATTCTGCAGAGAAATTGCTAACAAACAACACTTGATCACTGTAGATTTGCTCAATAATGACCTACACAGAATGCAAGAACATGAAAGGGAATAAATGCATGCTCTTGGGGTGGATTTATAGTGGAAATCGTGGGGATCGTAATGAAACAATCACTGTTTAGACGCGAGGGTCATTTATTTGGAAATAGGTCGATTTAGCGGGAATAAATAAATGTATAATGTTCAATTGGCAGGTGAATTTGAATGTTTAATGGTCAAATTACATGGGAGGGTGATGACGTGGAGAGGGGTAGAAGTGATAGTGACATGGAGGGCATAAGGGAGGACAACTGGCACGAGGGGATGGGTGGAAGTGACGTGCAGAGGTGTTGAGCAAAAATGTGGAGGAGATGGTAGTTTTCGAGGGGGGGTGGTGGTGTAAGTGGTGAGTGGTTTTAGGAGGGGACCCACAGAAAAGCCTGTGGAACTGACATGCCGCCTTGGGTGGTTTGGGTGCAATCCACTTTTAAGGACCTCCCCCCCCCCCCCTCCCCCCTCTGTTAACCATCTAGATTGCGGGGGGGTCCGAAAACATCCTCCCGTCATTTATGCGGGCGGGAGTGGTCTCCACCATTAAATCATGCATGCACATTATTTACAAAATGAAAAACTGTGTCATATTATTCGGTAATACAAAATATAAACAAAGTTTTCATATAAATCAAAATTTATAAAAAAATTGAAAGCGACATTTTGACTAGCTCGTTGTAGGGGCTTTTTTATTTTTTAATCTTTTTTATTCTTTTATTTCACACATTTTACTTTTATCCCCATTTTTTATTTTCTTTTTATTTTTTATTTTTACGTTTTTTCTTTCTTTTTATTTTCTTTCCATTTTTTGTTTTTTATTTCTTTTGAGCTAAACAAACTTGAAATGAAAAATATTTTTTTACGATATCCTAGTGGGATGGAAACTTATTCAAAACACAAGAATCGTATATTTATAGGACCCTAACAGATTGGATTAAGAGCATAAATCATGCTTAATTGGTTAATGAAATTATTATGCTTGGTGGTGCACCTTGCATATTGCAAGAAAATTTAGTTCAATATTAGATGAAATTATGTGTGTCAGGTGGTGTTAATGGGCCCGAATATTCCACCAATGATAGGGGATATCCCTGGTGTAAATTCCTAAATAGACCCTACACTTTTTGAAATAGGATTACCATATAGTATGCTAGCCTGACTACCATTTCGTTTAACTTATGATGCACTTTTGGTACAAAATCAACAAGTGAGAAAACCACTATCACTTTTGATAAAAAAAAAGTAACAATAGCTTTGTTAAAGACTTACAAATAATGTTCATAAAATACTACGACAAGCAAGATGAATAACATGAACCTTCACCATAACAATGTTAGCATTATTCTAAATAAAGATCATGTAAAGAAAATAATCATTAATTGATTGGAAAATAATATACAACCAACAATGATCATTAAAGCATAAAGGCATACAATTTCAAATAAGGTTTGTGTTGGAGATAAAAAAAATAGTTCATTTTCTTCAACACATATAAATGTAAACACATACCATTAACCATTACATGAAGAGTCTTAAAATGCATTATATCTAACACCCTCCTGCCAGATTTACCCAAGATAACTGGTCCATTGGGGTAAACATGTGACGAGAGGGTACTATGATGTGATTCAACTCCCCATGTACAATTAAGGAAGTGGAACCGTCAAAACAAAACCAATATTACCTTCCTCAGGAGCTACAAACCCTTCAAGTGACAACTAACTCTTCCAGGTGCTCAAACCTTGAGACAACTTGTAATTTTGTTGATCTAGACCCTTAGCCGCTCCCATGATAAGCCATGCATGTGACTGAGGCCCTCCAGTAGCTCCCAAAACAAGGTATGCCGATGACTGTGGCCTTTTCAGGAAGTTTTGAGCCAGCGACCCCGGATTTTGTTCCACTTTTTCACGGCCAAGACTCAGGCCACTACCTAAAAATTCATGAAACTTTTAGAAATGGTAAACAATAATGGAATAAGGCTACTAATGCAATCATTGATATAAGTACTTGATCTGACCCCTACTAGCCATGACAAGGATTTCGTCAAACATGTCACAAATATGTAATCTACAAGTTAACAATAGATTTGAGCATAGGGGTCTCATACTTATCTAAGAATCATCAAGAAGAATCGATGTGTTATCACAATAGCTGCATTATCCTCTATTAGGTCATATATTCATTCACATTTCATATACTAATCAAATCATGATGAGAGCCATAACCAATTTCTAACATAAACCATACTCATAAAAAAACATATAACTAGTAGAAATAACAAGGATATAATAGCCATAAGAACCACATATGAAAAAGTACATTTACACATGAAATACCAAAGGATAAGGAGTTATTATTAATGTATGCAAATACCAAACAAGTTAGGGACTTCCACGAATCACCTGAACATAGATTGGGCTGAACCAAATATTTCTTTCATCCAATCACCCTCGTTCCATATTCCAAGCATGAATGTGGGACTTGCAACAAAAAAAAATAGGGCTTCCTCAGTCTTTACCGTATATCTTACCAAGGGATTCCTAGGCCCGAAACTCTCATCAATACAACCAGGCTTTACCGCAATCCCATCGGATCACTAGGCCCTAAACAAGCATGGATTCCTTCGAATCTCTCCACCTAAACCATGAGGAATTTGTCTGTCTCAACGTCTCGACTTTACTGTGTATCCCGCCATTACCAGTCAAGGGATTCTTAGGCCTACAAGGTTACCACCCTCTGGACTTTACCGTGTATCCCACCATTACTGGTCAAGGGATTCGTAGGCCGAATCAAGGCTATTCACAATCAGGCTTTACCGTGTATCCCTACCCCAAGATTCCCAGGTCTTATAATTAATCCTAAAACCACCCCATTCAACTTAAAATCCATCCGATAATCCATCTCAACCAAAACATGAGAACCCCATCACACCATCGCTATCTACAAATGGAAAGGAAAGGCTAAAAAACATTGTCACACTTGGAAAAACCCATGCCAATGACAACAAGAGAACAAAGAACACACATGAATGTACCATGCATACCAAAACTAACAAGGAAATCATACACGCAACTCGATACCTGCAAGTAATCCTGTTGTAGCCGCTTGATCCTGCTCTTCCTTTCTTGATCTTTGATTCCTCTTGTTTTCTTGTCCTTCCTTTGCCTTCTTTCCTCCAATGCAAGAGTGCTCCATGAATACTCTAAGTGTCCAATAGTATGAGAGAGAGAATATAGAGAGATATTTAAAACTAAACTGAAAAAAAGCTACAAACTGATCCTCAGAAGCATTTTCTATCATTGCAGCCTCTATTTTCTTCATTTTCAATTATTTTCCTTCATTTTCCTCCTCACATGCACCCTGTGACCTTTCACCTTCATTTTCTCCTAATTTCCATTATTTTCATAAATAAAATGCCAATTAATGCCACTTTGCCTTTTCAATGCCTTTGCCAATTTCCTTATCCATAATAAACCAAATAAACACCCACACTAGGATATCTTGCTCAACATTCATCTTGGAATAAGTGTCCCATGACCTTGGTTATTATTTTTCCTTTATTTACTTTATTACATGCAATTTTGACCAGGGCTATTACAGAACCCTCCCCCTTGGGGGACCACCATCCTCAGTGTTCAATGACACCTACCACCAACAAGACCGCTAAAAATAAAAGCATACAACCCATGGATCTTTATAACTTAGTTCGATGCATTATTTACAATGATCATCCTGCTGAGAAGAAAAATAACACGACAAAAATGACAGCATAATCACATGACACCTATACCGCTTATTGGAGCTTTATAACATAGCTCATGGCAATTTTTACATCCATATACATATATACATATACCAAATCATGACACCAAAACATGCCAAAAACATTCGCTCAACTAGTGAATAGAGAAGGATACATAGCCCACATTTGATGAACCATCTCCTATGTTGCTTCATCAGGCCCAAAGTGTTTCCACTGCACTTTAACCTGCTCAATTTCTCGGTTATGGAGCATGAGCATCTTTATCTGCAAAATACACTAAGGTTTTGGCTGGAATTCACATTCTAGCTCCACCTGCAATACAGACCAGTCAATCACATGATCGACATCCTTAACATACTTCTTAATCATGACACATGGAAAACATCATGGAATTTCATTGTCGGAGACAGTGCAAGTCGATAGGCTACTGGTCCAATCCTTTTAAGAATCTTGAAAGATCTAGATAACCAAGGTGCTAACTTGGCACATGATCTAATACTAAAGGATATATTCTCGAGCTTGATACGTAAGTACACTGTTCCCCAACCTGAAACTCCTTAAACATCCTGTTCTAATCTGAATAAATTTTCTTCCTTTCCTATGTTGCCTTCAGATTCTTCTTGATACCTGCATTTACTATTCCATTTATTCCAACATGTCTAATCCTATCAACACCCTATTTGCTGGACCACTCCAACTGATGGGATTTTTACAACTCCGTCCATATAATGTCTCGAACAGACTCATCCACAATGACTCCTGATACCCATTGTTGTAATAAAACTCGATCAATGGAAGGTACTACTCCCATATCCTCTTCTAATGCAGCACATACATCCTCAACATGTCCTCCAATATCCTATTGATCCTCTATGTCTGTCCATATATCTGTTGATGATAAGTTGTGCTAAAGGCCAAATCTGTCCCCAAACCTACAAACATCTCCTCCCAAAACTTGGAAGTGAACTTCGCATCCATGTTTGACACAATCTTCCTTGGAACACCATGCAACCTCACTACCTCTCTGATGAATACCTGTGCTACATCATTAGCTGAAAAAGTAGACTTCACTAGAATGAAATCCACCACCTTCATTAACCTGTCAACCACAACCATGATGGAATCATGCTTTCTATATGTCCTTGGAAAACCTATGATGAAATCCATGGAAATTACCTCCCATTTTGACTTTGGAATCAGAATCAGCTAAATAAACCCTCCTAGATGCTTACACTCTGTTTTCATCTATTAACAATCTAAGCATCTAGTGACAAAATATGCCACTTCCTTCTTCATATTCAGCCAATGATAAAATTTCTTCACTGTTGTCAATTTATTCTAGTATCCTGGGTGACCTGAATATGGTTTTGTATGAAATTCTCACAAGATAGTCTTCTTGAGCTCATTTTCATTCACCACATAGATCTTGTCCCTAAATCTAATCAAACCATCTGCCGAAAGATGATATTCCACATATTGACCACATGTACCCTGCTGTAACCTGTGCATAATCTCCATGTACTTGTCATCGTATTGTCCTGATTGTAAAATTTGATCCTGTACATCTGTCCCATAGGAGCTCATAACTACTATATGATTTACCTGTATCCTCCTGCTAAGATCATTTATAACCCTGTTCTCTTTCCCCTTGACATACCTGATCTCAAAATTGAACTCACTCATCGTGGCCAACCATCTAGCTTATCTGACATTCAGATGCGGTTGGTCAAATAGATAACTCAATCCACTATGATCACTCATCAGTACAAACCTATTACCAAGAAGATATTGTCTCCACATCTTCAATGCATGAAAGATTGCTGTCAAATCAATATCAAGTGTCAAATAATTCCGCTCATGCTCATTCAATTTCCATGATTCATATCATACTATCTGTCCTTCCTGCATCAGGAATCCACCAAGTCCTCTCTTGCAGGCATCTACACACACCACAAACTCTTTGTTAGGATATGCAATCTTTAGCACTGGAGCACTTGTCAACAACTACTTCAACTGCTAAAAAATTGCTGCACATTCCTCTATCCATCAAATTTCTTACCTTGCCTCTGCAGTGACGTAATAGGATATGAAATTTGAGAGAAGTTCCTAATGAACCTCCTGTAATAATCTACCACCCCATAAATGATCTTACCTCATCCACATTTCTAGGAAATTCCCACTCCATGATAACTCTTAATCTTCTCCAAATCTACTATTATACCTTCCTTGGAAACCACCTTCCCCAAGTAGTGTACCTCTGTCTGAAATAAACTGCATTTATTGAGATTAGCATATAACTAATTCTCTCTTAGAAATCTCAATATTACTGCTAAGTGCTTGACATTCTCTTCCTCATTTGTAGAATATATCAAGATGTTATCAATGAACACAATAAAAAACTTGTCTAGATAAGGATGCAACACTCTATTCATTAAGCACATAAATCTAGTTGGAGCATTATTTAAACTAAATGGAACTACAACAAACTCATAATGCCCATACCTAGTTCAAAAAGAAATCTTGTGGATGTCCTCTTCTTTAATGTGTACCTGATGGTATCAAGGTCTCAAGTCAATCTTTGAGAACACTACTGCTCCCTTCAGCTGGTCGAACAAGCCATCAATACTTGACAATAAATACCTGTTCTTGATGGTCACCTTGTTCAACTGCCTGTAATAAATGCATAACCTGAGAGTACAATCCTTCTTCTTCATAAACAATGCTGGTGCAGCCCAAGGCGATTGGCCTAATGTATCCCTTGTCAAGCATTTCCTTCAATTGCAGCTTCAACTCTACTAAATATGGTGTTCTCATGTTGTATGGTGCCTTTGATGCTGGTGCTACCCTTGGTAACAAATCAATGGAGAAGTCCACTTTCCTCTGAGGTGGAAACTCTGAAATTTCGATGGGAAATATATCCTGAAAATGTTGCAAGATTGGGTACCTCTTCATAAATTATGCATCCTCAACATCCTTACCTGTATCACTAGAAATATGCATTGTAAATAACAAATTCCCTTTCTGCGACTGCGCTTTGCCTGCATAGCTATCACCATTCTGACTGATGTAGCTTTCTTCTTACCCTGCAAGATTCTCTATTCCCCATTGTCATCCAAGCATTCAATAGCTTTGTAATAACAACCCACCTTGGTCCTGTGAAGATACAACCAATCCATACCCAAAATCATACTATATGATCCCAACGACAGTACATTCAAATGTTGTAATGTAGGCATACCATTCAACTTGAATGCACAAGCTCTTACCCAATGATGGACTCTCTTCTTTGTACCTGTAGCCAATTGCACTAACCAAGATTATTAATTCAAACCACACTTATCCACCAAGTCAATACTAATATAACTATAATTAGATCCAAGGTCAATCAAAATAGAAACAACTAGATCAAAAATCTTACTGTCCATCTTGATAATGGATGCCTGATGATCCACCTGCCTGTTATCCAGTGTTGCATAAATCCGTGGAATTTTATGCCCAACATCCCCAACTATCTGCGCTTCCTGTGCACTGTAAATATGAGGCCTACCATCCTGATTTTGTAGAAAATATCTCTTGAGATTATCCTTTCCACATAAGCAACACCGCAACTGTCCCTTAGCATCACCTTTATTCTAATGCCCTCCATGCTGTGACCCATTAAACTTCTTGCAAAGTGCAACACTTCCTTTCTCTCATGCATTTTGAGGTCATGTTCTCTTCAATTTCTATTTATCTTTAGATTTGTATTTCCCTTTGCAACCTTGCTAAGATTCAATCTTAGGCTTTGATTTCTCATAACAGTGCTTCAATTTCCCAATGAACTCCTCAAGCGGCCGAGCCTCATCATACTCAATCTCATTTATAAATTCTAATGGAAATCCGCTGAAAATCTCCAAACTTTGGATTTTTCATCCTTAATAAATGGTACATACCTCAACAACTCTAGGAACTTGGTTGTATACTCCTCATCTCTCATTAACCCCATCTTTAGCTCATATAATTCCTTGGATTTGCTGTCATAGTACCTCTCTGAAAAATATTTCTTTCTGAAAATTATCTTGGATTCATGCCAACTCAAATCCTCTGTCTTGATGTCTCTAACCCACTTCACATCTTTCCACCAGATGCCTACTTTCCCTTTAAGGCCGAAGATAACTATTCTGGCCTTCATGTTCTCTGAGTAATCATGTAGCTCAAATAACTTCTTCATCCCAAGTAGCCAGGCCTATTCATCCTTCAACTTCTTCAAATCCCTATAAAATGTAGATGGCTTGGCTTTCTTGAACTCATTTGGAAAATATCCCCTGTCACTCCTCTTGTAAGGATGATAACGATGATGATCATGGTACCTATTAGAACCAAAACTAGAATAGAACCTGTGTCCATCACCTCTCCTATCCGGTGTATCCAAGAACATGCCATCTCTGATTGTGTCATCCCTATCTGACATGTGTTCACCATGAGAGCTACTTCTAGATACCCCATTAATCCTATCCTCCTACCCATGGCTGATCCTAAGCATTCCCTGCCTCTGCAATTTTCACTAGCTTTGAAGTATTACTACATTGAATTCTGCTTGTTTCTCCTGTGCCTGAGTAATTATATCATTATATGCTTTGAAACTTCTTATTTATGCCTTTAAACTTCTCAATGTGTTTGCTATGTCAGAAGAGTGCCCAACACCACGTTGCTCACCTGATCCATAGGGAGAGTCTTGTGAATTGTAGTCTACCATCTTGCTAGTCATATTTGATCTTCTTCTTGCAAGTATACCATGTCATCTTAAACCAAAACATAACATAATCAACATGCCTCAGTATAGTTCAAGGGATGATATCTCATCTGCAAGATCAACCAAATTTGTGCAATACATATATAAACATAATCATAATAGCATGTAATAATCATTTCAACCATTATCCAGTTATAAATGCATGGCCATACCAACCACATACCATGATCTCATGCACAAAAAATATAACCATGCCATTGTATGCATAATGATGTATACACACTGACATGAATAACAAGTGCATAAATGACATACACTCATGACGACCACATCCAACAACAACACCATCAACTTTCAGATGGTGACACAACTTCAACCATGACTTCAACCATGCATACAAAACAAGCACGTAGACCACAAACATGAAGAAAACATATGTAATTGGCATGTATGCATGGCCAACACATTCCACCCATCTAGTCCAAGGGGTGAACCATGCTCTGATACCAATCTGTAACACCCTCATCCCACATTTACCCAAGCTAACCGATCCACTGGGGTAAACATGTGACGAGAGGATAATATGATGTGATTCAACTCCCCATGTACAATTAAGGAAGTGGAACCAAGAAAACAAAACCAATATGACCTTCCTTAGGAGTTACAAACCCTTCAAGAGACAACCAACCCTTCCAAGTGCTTAACCCCTAAGACAACTTGTCATTCTTCTGATCTAGACCCTCATATGCTCCCATGATAAGCCATGCATGCGACTGAGGCCATCCAATCGCTCCCACAACAAGGCATGCCAACGTGGCCTTTTTAAGTCAATTTTGAGCCAATGAACCCAAATTTTGTGCCTTTTTCATGGCCAAGACTCATGCCATTGACCAGAACTTCATGAAAATTTCAGAAATGATAAATAACAATGGAATAAGGCTACTAATGAAATCATTGGTACAATTACTTAATTTGACCCCTACTAGCCATGACATGCATTTTGTTAAACATGTCACAAATATGTAATCTACACGTCATAACAACAGATCTGAGCATAGGGGTCTCATACTTCTTTGAGAATCATCAAGAAGAATTGATGCCTTATCACAATAACTACATTATCATCTATTAGGTCATATAAACATTCACATTTCATATACTAATCAAATCATGATGAGAGCTATAACCAAAGTATGACATAAACCATACTCATAACCAAGATATATCCAACAAAAATAACAAGGATATAACAACCATAAGAACCACATATGAACAAGTACATTTACACATGAAATACCAACGGAGAAGGAGTTCTTATTAATGTATGCAAATATTAACCAAGTCAGGGACTTCCAAGAACCACACGACCATAGATTGGGTTGAACAAAATATTTCTTTTAGCCAATCACCCCCATGCCATATTCAAAACATGAATGTGGGATTCACAACAAAACCATCAAGGGCTTCCTCAGTCTTTACCATATATCCCACCAAGGGATTCCTTGGCCTGAAACCCTCATCAATACAACCCGGCTTTACCACAATCCCATCGGATCATTAGGCCCTAAACAAGCATGGATGCCTCTAGATCTCTCCACCTAAACCATGAGGAATTTGTCCATCTCAACCTCTCGGATTTACCATGTGTCCTGCCATTACTAGTCAAGGGATTCCTAGGCCTATGAGGTCACCACCCTCTGGGATTTACCATGTATCCCGCCATTACTTGTCAAGGGATTCTTAGGCCCAATCAAGGGTATTCAAAAATAGGATTTACCGTACTTCCCTACCTCGAGATTCCTATGCCTTGTGATTAATCCTAAGACCGCCCCACTCAACTTCAAATCCATCTGATAATTTAGCTCAACCAAAACAAGAGAACCCCATCACACCATGGCTATCCGGAAATGGCAAGGAGAGGATGAAAAACACTGTCACACTTGGAAAAAACCATGCCAATGACAACAAGAGAACTAAGAACACACATGCATGTACCATGCATTCCAAAACTAGCAAGGAAATCATACATGCAACTCTATACCTACAAGTAATCTCGTTGTAGCCACTTGATCATGTTCCTCCTTGCTTGATATTTTCTTCCTCTTACTTTCTTGTCCTTCATTTTCCTTCTTTCCTCCAATGCTAGAGTGCTCCAAGAATACTCTAACTTTCCAGTAATATGAGAGAGATAGAATAGAGAGAGAGAGCTCCAAAACTGAACTGACAAAAAACTACAAACTGATCCTCAAAAGACTTTTTATCATTGAGGCCTGTATTTTCTTCATTTTCTATTACTTTCCTTCATTTTCCTCCTAACATGCAACCTATGACCTTTCACCTTCCTTTCCTCCTAATTTCCACTATTTTCATAAATAAAATTCCAATTAATGCCAGTTTGCCTTTTTAATTCCTTTGACTTTGCCTTTGCCAATTTCCTTAGCCATAATAAACCCAATGAACACCCACACTAGGATGTCTTGCCCAACATTCAACTTGGAATAAGTGTCCCATGACCTTGGTTATTATTTTTCCTTTATTAACTTTATTACATGGAATTTTGACCAGGGCTAATACTTTATGATATATGTGTGAAACAACTGCCTGGCTAAAAAGAGCTTATGAGGATTAAGTAGAAGTGTTAAGATTCACAATTAAAAGAAGCACTCACTTGATCCAATAATGGAACATGAAAGCTACTACTTTCTTCTCAAAAGAATAACAATCTCTCTACAACATGCTTCCAAGAGAAACCAAAGCTAAAATTCCTTTCGCTTTAGCCATGAGGGTGTATTTATAAAGAGTGAGGTGACCTTTCACCAACCTTATGATTGTTGGAATTCCATGTGACCTTTTGAATTCTATGTGTATTTTCATTTCTTGTCACTTTTCTAATTACAAAACTTATCATTTATAAAATTATAACCATAATTATGAAAAGAAAAATACATTCATGTGCAAATTTTGTATAATGTGTAGCTTTGACACTTTTATATGGATCTCTTTAGTAAAATATTCGTACCATGCCTTGTATTCAAAATCTATGCCCTTCACCTTCTGCACTAGGTGTTCGTCATATCTTATTAAAGCATATACTCTCTTTGAGTCCACTTGTAACTTGTTCGAAAGCATTGTTAGTTTAGTATGCAACTTGATAGGCTCTACAACATATTGAAGAACTGTTTCCTTGGTCACTTCTGAGTCTTCTTGAACAATAACATTATTTATGGCATCCAAGGCTTCTCTTAGTTCCCATTTGATTCTTCTCTTAGCTTCACTTCTCCAGGTACACTGACGAAAAGTATCTTATGTACTCAAACTAGGGCCTCTAATCCTATATGCGACTTTAGATAGGCTGATATTGTATTAATTATGTTGCTTCCCAATCGTTCATGTGCTTGTACCAAAATTTTCACTTCCACTGTATCTATATCATCTTCCACCCTACCCTTTTTAAGCAATTCTGTCGGTGCATTAAGGTATTTAGTGCCCCATTCTTGAATGAAATATATATCCATGTTAGCAAGTATCAGTATCTTCCCCTTTTCTTGCATCTCCTTTTTTATTTTGAACAAGGGTGCCACTATTTATGCAATGTGATCATTTCTTCATAAAATTGTTTCATAATGTATTCTAACTCCTTTAGCTCTACAAGAATTGCAGATTGTAGTTCTTCCTTGCTGAAGCCTGTAGCAGACACATTTGATTTTCTATAAGGAGTTGTTCATTCTGTTGTTGTGCATCAATCAGTTCTTTCTTCAACCTATCAACTTCAAGAGATAGTTAATAGATATTCTTCTCGGTAGCTACTGCAAAGGATATACCTGCCAAATCAATTTCTTTTGGGTTGGTTATCATGTTTACGATGATCTCCCTTTCTAGATTAATGGAGGGAGGATAGTTTGGCTCATTAGGAAAATAATCCCTATTGAGTGATCTTATGCTTGAATTGGTCGAAGGTGAAGTTGGAGATGTCTAAGATCTTTTCTCCTCCCGGCACTGTGATACCCATCTCACTAAGTGGGAGATGTCCTCCAGTGAGAGGAGTTATAGGTTGAATGTTCAAGGTGGCTACAATTAGTTCCACTTCCACATTGTTTGATATGATCTCCTCTACTTGTTTGTTGGCTATCTCTTTGGAATCTAACTCTTCTTCTAGTTTCTTTTCCATTTCTTCCTCTTCTCTCTTCTTTCACTCCTCTTCATCAAGTCATTTTATTTTCTGCTCTTCCTCTTCTTGCTACTTCTTTAAGCATTCTTATTCTTTCTTATTTATCAATGATTCTTTCCTCTTTTTCACTGCCTCTTGTTTTTGTTTTGCCTGCTCCTCTCTTTGACTTACTTCTTCTTCTTATTGCTTCTTTTATGCCTCGTTTTTCTCTTCCCTTTTCTTATCTTCTTCCACTGTTTTCTTTGTATCTCTATCAGCTTTGAGCTTATTATTCCTTTCCCTTGTGGCTTCTTGCTCTTGTTTTCTCTTTAATTAAGTATTTTCTTGAATATCAATCTCTTCCTGGGCTCCTCCTTCTTGATCATCTTGGACAATTGTTACCTTGGATGAGCCTCTTCTTTTCCTGCTTTAACTGCTTTAGTAGTGTTGTAAAAGTTCTTTATCTTCTCTTCATCTACCCAATTAACCGAGGCATACATCCAACTGTATCTGAGTTTTGCAGAATGTTGGGTGTAGGATGATATCGACGATAGCCCATTTCATTAAACTTAAGGAACTCTAATTCTTTTGTTTATGCTTCCGCCTCTTTCAAGTTCTTTAAGTTACATGACCTTATTTATAACAAGAAAACCGACCGTGTTGACTTCTTTGCCTTTTGTAGTGATCCAGATAACCCTGTAGCTAGCTAGTAACCAACCTCCTACATCACTGCCTTGTTAGTCACAAATAGAGGCAAAAAATGATGGCTTCTATATGCACCAAAGGCCTCCATAAATGTCCCATATGGGGATGTGAACCAATCTGTAATGTCTAATAGAGATGCCCTTTATTTTTTTTGAAATGCATGGTGCCTCAGTGTTAAATAACATTTGATATAAGGCTGAAATGAAGAATTTAGTAATCTTAGCATATACACCTATGTAACTTGTTTCCTAGAGTACTTTGCAATATATGTGTACTACTAGTATATCTTTGGAAAAGGCCCATTTCCATTCCATTCCCAAGAATTCATTCTTTACGCATATTCCACCCAACAAATAAGAAGACATATAGGATTTTGGTTGCTCTGCTTCTACTACATTCTAGGCTTGTGCAACACAATTTTGTAATGAAATGGCTATAAGGTTATAACAATTGAAGGTAGTTCTTTCGGCGACACAAGGGTAGACCATGCAAACCCATTTCTCCTCAAAGAATTCAATGTTCTCTCTCCCATAAATTAGACATCACATAACCATTAGGCACTGATATACTTTCTACAACATCTTGGCCTTATATATACCTTCAAGAGTTTGTCAAAATTTACTTAGTTCTTGCCACCAAGACTTGAGGATTTCCTTGGTAGACTTCTTGAAACTAACATACCACTTGGAATTAGGGTCTTCTTCTGGCTTGAGAAGCTTGTAATACATATGAAGGTTATGTTCCTGATATGAAGCCAAGAGTAGGGCCTTTTAGGCTTCGAATTATCATTTTCTCATGGTCAATGTGCTGTAGAATCCACTCTATGGTCTCTGCATAAGGAAACACGAGATAACAAGCACCAACTTTATGAAATTTGAAATTCCTGATGTTAATATAAACATACTTATATTCATCATTCTTTGGGATCTCTTTTCTAATAAATTCATTGAAGATCGCAGACCATGATACAAATATTGACTCGTCAATGTAGCATGTTGTGTCATTGAGGATTGGCATCTTGGGTTTAGGACTATTTACCACTCCTTCAATGCTACTTTCTATTGTTTCCCTTACTGGCCCTTTTCTTGTCAATCAAGGCATGTTTTATGTGGATGAAGATACAATGATGTATGGAAGATCTATCATCCCGGTAAATTCAGATTCATTCACTGCATAGAGATAAAGTCAATCCAAAAATCTCTATTCTATATTCTATTTTACTTGTGTATTTTAATTGTGAAAACACAATGCACTAGCTGTAGGCACAATGGAAAGAGACAAGGTTGAGGCTTGACCCACTTAAAGTTAATGGCACTAAAGAGATCTATACTATGAGTTTGAGTTGCACTAGCATGCTAACCAGAGGTTAGGAGCATGTATAATCACAGTAAGGATTTGAAAACATAGAGTAGCCAGGTTATGTCACTATGATGTGTGAACAAGACAAATGAGGATAGTGCATAAGACTTAGGTATGGTCAGGGTTGATATAGGTAAGGGTTCCAACGCTATGCTTCTATCATGAATGAGCATGACAAACAAAAGGAAGGATTCAATGGTGGTGCACTCACACATCTCAGTGGAAATGATATAGAACTAAGAGTCTAAATTGGACCGATGTGATATAAAGAGATCAAGCAAGGTATTAGGTGCAATTGGAGTTCACAGTGATAACCATGAAACATTGAGGTCTTGTTTTATGTGAGTGTGATGAGATCAAGACTTAGACAAATTTTGATTGAGGGAAATCACGGTCATGACTCATAGGTGGATGAAAGATCCAGAAATTGGCTAAGGGTTTGGATCAAGGTTGTGTAAATACATCATTTAAAATGGAAACTCCTATACATATTTGTTTTAAATATTGACAAGAATACCAAGGTTTGCGAAATACCAAAATACACATAATGAAAAAATTGCAGAAATCAAGAGACACATTCATATCGCAAATTTTTTACCCCAGAGGAATGGAGTCTACTTGGTCTTGACGTGCTGACACAATTGCAGTCCATAAGGATAAGAAGAGAGCTCTATGGAGAAAAAGTGCAATGAAATGAAGTTTTGGGGTTGAACTCCTTATATAGTTTGGTCCACACATGTGATCTGCTTGCACTTTAGGATGTGATTGGGTCCAAGGGAATGCGATAAGCTTCAAGGCTAGAATACCACTAGGAAACACGATTGTGCTAACCAACAAAAGTGCATTAGGATTACAAAATATGACCACAGTTTACTTAGGTTGGACTCACCTAGGATTCAAGACAAGTAAAAACACTTAGAAATATTTAAAGCTTGATATTTTGAGATATTGATGGGGCTCCAAAATTTGAAGAGGTCAAAAATTTTGGTGGGTTGTTGTAGCAATTACAATAGGTGGTAAGATTAAAGAATGAAAAAGTCATATCTATTCTTGGAATATTTCTTAAACATTTCAAGGTCAGATGTTGAGAATTCTTGGTATATCAGGTAAGGGAACGTCATCAAATTTTAGATATTTGGGGATGCCAATATGCTTGAAGCTGATACCCAATCCTTCATGGGTAGGAATAATAGAAAAGTTCAAATCCAAATTGGAGAAATGGGGAGCACAATGGCTAAACCCAATGAGAAGAGTAATCCTAATCAAGTCAGTTCTCTCATCTCTCTTGATCTATCGATTCTCTATGTTTTTGGCTCCATTTTCAATAAGAAATCAAATGGCACGGGAGATAATATTTTTTTGTGGAAAGGAGGAAAAAGGAAAACAAAGAAATTCCATCTAATCAATTGAAAAATTGTTTGTCTACCTAAAAATCTAGGAGGTTTGGGGATAATAGACCCCATTTTAATAAATATAGCAATGGGTTTAAAATGGTTTGGCACTTAATCTCATGGGATTATGATTGGTGGAAACTAGTTATTCACAAGAAATATTTCACTGGACAAAGAGGATCATGTGTATATTCATCCTCTCCCAAACAAAGGAAACTCTCAGATATGGAGATTGTTAATGGATTTTATTCCCCTAATCATATCAAATCTAACTTTGATCCCTAGAAATGAGAAATGCATCAACATATGGAATTGAGCAATCATGGGGGGGGGCACCTCGTTGGCTGCAATTCAGTCTCCCCCCCTGCAGGAATGGTTATATGAACATTAAATGTTAGAGACTGGAAGCATCTCTTTTGGGCCATGCTCTGACTTCTTCAACAAATTGTGGTATTTGCGGTTTGGGCAAATATCTCATATTCAGTTAGAGGGGATATGAATCCCTTTAATTTCTTGGGAGTAAACCTTTAGCTCTGAAGATCTGAGGCAAAATTTGGACTCTGTATCATATTCTGAAAATAAATTTATTATATTGGAATTTAGCACACAAAAATATCCTCACTACAGAGGATCTATTAAAGCGAGGTATATCTAGTCCCTTTTGTGTGTCCTCTATAAGCAAATTCAAGAATCTATCAAGCAAATTTTTCTATAATGTAATTCTCAATAAAAATTTGGGGTCATGTTCTCTCTCAAATTCGATGAAGAATAATCTAGCGTAGTTATATTCAGGATTTGTTGGGAAGATGGGACAAATGTTACCAGGGTTTCTTTGGAGGGAAAAATTATTGAAAATGATTTCGAAAGCTTATTAAGATATATATAAGCCCCATGTTAACCCAAAATCCCCTTATTAAGCCCTAGATATTAAGTGATTACATTTCTATTTTTATATCGTTATGTAGGCTATAACCCCTCATGGTCCCCATTTATTATAATTGTATCACTTGTCTCCCATATATATACTAGGGAGACCTAGTCTTAAGATCATCAAATATTTTTCTTATTCATTGTATTTGTTGTATAAGGATGTTTCCCCTTCGAAGCGAACTATAATTATTGGTTTCATATCATTTTTAAGGCACAAGGATCATAACATTGGCATCAAAGCTCTTTGTCCTATGTTTTTGCTACTTCAAATAGGCCATGATGGCATTTTCACTATCTTTTTTCTAGGAGGTTTAAGATGATGAAACCTAGAGAAAATTGAGATGAAATCCTAAGCAATATTTGGTTCAAGTTTCAAATCTTGGTTCTCTATATTTTCAAAGATATGTTCCATGAAAGTTAGGGTTTTTGAATGCTCCTAAATTCTATGTCAAATTGGCCAGTTCAACATTTTCGCTTAAACTGTTTTTTTTTTTTGTGAGGCTTTAGACTGTGAAATTTTGGCCACATCGAGGAGAAATCATGGTGAATATCTAGTCAAAGTTTTAGAACCTTTTTTTCTATATTTTGGAGATATTCTTCAAGGAAGTTAGGTTTTCTGTATGCTCTAGAATTCAATCTCAAATAGGTTAGTTTGGCATTTTTTCTACAACTTTTTTTCTTTTCTTTTCGTAAGGATTCATAAAGTGAAACTTGAAACATATTAAGGAGAAATATCAAGGAATATCTAGATCTATTTTCAGAATTTAGTTCACTATACTTTGGGAGTTATACCCTATGGAAGTCAGGGATTGTGAACAATCATGAAATAAATTTTAAATATGTCAGCTTGGTCTTTTAGGTATATATTCTAGTTTGGAATTTTTTAGACTATGAAATCTTCAAGAATTCTAGAAGACATATAGAAGTACCTTAGGTACAGTTGCTAGAATTATATTTTGAGAATTTCACATGTGCAAATCTATACAATTTTACTTGTGGGAAGAGGCTAAAAACATTAGAAAGCTTTCAGAAAGTTGCTATAACTTTAAGTTGGCGTATCAAATTCAAATTACACCCTTGGAATTGTAGAAACTACATATCAGAGTATCACAAAACAAATTTTTAGATATAGATGGTCTCAAATATTGGATATATATAAATAAAACTTCAACCATTCTAATGTTCTCCAAATTAAGGTACATAACTTACTATTGACCTAACTATTGATTAGAAGATCCCCTCATTTTTTTGGTTGTAAAAAAGAGGAGCGTTATTTTTATTTTCCAACATGCCTCCAAAGAAAGATACTACACCAATTAAATCTATTGAAGGCTCATCATTGACTCATTAAGAAAGTAAATAGTTAGAATTTATGTCATCTCAATTAGAGAATAAATTTAATGAAATGGATGGTAGTATGTTGAAAAATGTGGATCTATGAGGTTTTCAAGAAAAGATTAAAATAGAAATGGAAAAGAATATGAATGAAAATAAGGAAGAAATACAAAAACATATCATTTCCATGGAAAATATTCTCTTGGAGAGGCTTCATAAAAGGGATGTGGAGATCCAAGGAAATCATGAAATTAAGAAGAAGCATGTTGTTGAGAATCAATATCATATGGGGAGTATGCTAATACAACTGGAGAGCACAAAATCTGAATCGTGGAACCATAATCATGAATTTTCAATCCAAGATCCACATCATTAGGGCTTCAAGTTGACATCAAGGAACTACTACATTATGAAGATTAATATGAGGAAATTTGATGGCAATTATCCTGTAACATGGATATTTTATATGGAGGAATACTTTGATTATGCCAAGTGGCATCCTTACAAAGGTAAATATTGCATCCAAGTTTTTATAAAAAGACCAACATATATGGTATCAATGACTTTGTGAAATAAAAAAAGGATTTTGTTATATATTGGTCCATTTTTATAGAGGAATTGATAACACAATATGGGGATATTAAGAGAAACACATTATTTGGTCAATTGCTAAATCTTCGACATAAAGGTACTATTATAGGGCACATTTGATAGTTCCAAAAGTTGAGTTTCAGGGTAAAGAATATTTCAGAGGATAACTTGTTAGACCTATTTATAAGTACTTTAAAGGAAAGCATCCAACATGAGGTGTATCTCTTTGAATCTAAATATCTAGATCATGCTTTTAGTCTGGCAAGGAAAGTTGAAAGGAAAAATATGACCACTAAAAAAATGGTCACTAATAACTTTAGAGAAAATCATGCTCCCTTTCCTAAACTTAGAAGGTTGACTACTCATCAAATGGATGAAAGAAGAGAAAATGGACTACATTTCAACTGTGATAGAAAGTATAGTAAAGTGCATAAATGCAGTGAGAATAAATTATTCTACATAGACTATGAAGATGAAGAAGATCAAAAGTGTAAACTTCACAAGATCTAGAGCTAGAGGAAACTACTCCAACAATCTCTTGTGTTGCATTGGTTGGTATCAGTATTCCACAAACACTCAAGATAGAAGGATATATCAAAAGACAAAAGGTAACAATATTGATTTATTCAGGTAGTACCCATAACTTCATCAATTATAATTTTTCAAAACTTCTTAATTGCTTTGTATATCCAACACTATAATTTCAAGTGATGATTGCAAATGGAGGTACCATAAATTGTTCAGGGAAGTGCAACAAAATTAAGCTGAATATGGGGGAGTATTTATTGGTTAGTCTCATTATTCAATCCAAATAAGTGGTGTTAATGTTGTATTATGAGTACAATAGTTACAATCATTGGGAACAATGGCCCTTAATTCCTAAATCTTTTAATATTTTTTTTCTCAGAAGAAAGGAAATTATGCTTAGAGGTAATCAAGAGAAACCTAGTAAAGTGGTAAGGTCTAATATCATGTGAAAATTGGTAAAAAAGGGACACCAAGGTGTAGTTGCACAATTGTGTTCATTATATGTTCAAATATCTCTATCCTCTGTGCTAGTGAATCTTAAAAAATTTATCAATAATCATGCTAAGGTATTTGGAGAAATTCCTAAGGGTGTTTCAACTGTCTAAGAACATGAGCATGCTATTCATTTGCAACCGGGAAGCGTACCACCTAAAATTATGCCTTGCAAATATCCACATGTACAAAATAGTGAGCTCGAGTGTATGGTTCAATAAATGTTAGAGACAGACATCATTCAACCTAGCCAGAGTGATTTCCTTCATTAGTGGCGATGGTTATAACAAAGGATGGTTCGTGGCATATGTGTCCAGACTACAAACAACTTAACAAAATGACAACCAAAGATAAGATTCATATTCCTATCATTAATGAAATGTTAAATGAATTGTAGGGAGCAATTTTCTTTACTAAGTTAGATCTTCATTTTAGATGTCATCAAATCAAAATGATTCAAGAAGACACTCCCAAAATATCATTTAGAATGCATGAAGGTCACTACAAGTTTTTGGTTATGCAACTTTGATTTACAAATGCACATTCAACATTTGAAAGCTTAATGAATTCTATTTTCAAACCCTTCCTTATAAAATTTGTGCTAGTATTTTTTTATGAAATACTAATTTACAACAAATCTTTGGAAGATCATGTACAACATGTTGACAAGGTCTTGACACTATTAGAAGAGAAAGAACTATATGAAAAGCCTTCCAAGTGTGCCTTTGGGGTTTAAGAAGTGGAATATTTGGATCATATTGTATCACACAATGGTATAAAGGTGGATCCCAGCAAAATCAAAGATATGAGGGAATGACCAATCCAAAGTACCTTAAAGAAACTCAAAGGATTCTTAGGATTGACAGGATATTACTGCTAATTTGTTAAGAATTATGGTCAAATAGCAACACCTTTGAGAAATTATTCAAGAAGGAAGCATTGTCTTGGACCAAAGAAGAAACCAAAATATTTTAAGAACCTAAAAAGGCTGTGTAAAACTCTTTGTGAAAATTTAGAAGCCCAAATTTCTATTGCAACAACTAATTATGTTTCTTCTATTTATTAATTATTGAAATAAATTATTTGTTGTTTCTTACAGAAACACTGAAACTAATACACTACAACCTTCACCATTTTAATAAAAGTGTGGAAACAAGAAACTAAGCAAGAAAGAAATACAACACATCTACATAGTTATTTTTGGACACATGTCCCCGGAAAAACCTAGCGTGGGAAAACCGATGCAATAGTTGAGGGTTTTATTATTAGGCAGTAGTGATTTATGAATACAATCTCTGGATGCCTTCCCAGCTATACAGTATAGAGAATACCACTGACAGAATAATAGTGAGAAGAACCCCAAACTATCACAGGCAATCTCACTGATCCAACCAAAGGATGGCTTGCCCCTTGCTGCCTCTGCACAGTCACTACATCAGCCCAACATCACAACATATAGGGACAACGTCAGTCCTTATGCTGATCGATTTGCCTCCTAGGAACTTTGATTTCCACCTCCCGTCTTCCAGATTCTGAAATTGATCCTTCTAGCAAAATTACATACCTCCTTAAGGCTCTGCGCTACCTCTGCGTCAGCCTACGATGGCTCTGTGTGGCCTCTACGCTACCTCTCCCACATATCTCTCTACCTTATTTGCTAAGTATTCTCGGATTAGTAGAAATCTCCAACCGGAACTATCCCTGCCCCTCACTGCAAAATATCACTTTGAATTCTCTTCTCGATAACTGCTGTGCTTTAGAAATTCGATCTTCTGATCTCCACTCGATGTGTTTTCCAAATTCCCCTCAAGCCTCCTCTTATAATCTTTTTTTGAGAACCAGTGACCCATATTAGATCCTAATCAATGGCTCAGATAATTTTGGCTTGATCCTTGTCTTCTTCTAGAAGTTTCACCCACAGTTAGATTAATACCCTTTAATTATTTTAATTTCTTAAGTTTAGGCTTAGGCACCCATTAAAAATAAATAATTATTTTAATAAAACTGTCTCTGGGTGGAATTTCCCAAAACTATTTTTGAGTATTGTGGAATACACGTGTCCAAGTCTCCCTGCAAAATTTGAGGCTTAGAGTACATACTATGTTGCCAAAAATCAACACTCTTGTCTTGGAAACACCTGGCTTCACAAAAATATTTATTGTGAAGTGTGATGCCTCAGGCCATGGCATTGGAGCAGTTTTGATTTAGGAAATAATTCCCTTTGCCTTTGAAAGTAGCAAACTTAAAGGAAAGAGCTTACTCAAACCCATTTATGAAAAATAAATGTTGGTCATGTTACACCCAGTTAAGAAATGACGTCCATACCTAGTAGGAAGACCCTTTAAAGTAAAAAAGATCATGATAGTCTGAAGTACTTCTTGAAACAAAGGCTGTCTTTAGAAGAGAAACAAATAATGGGTCACAAAGACGTTGGGCTATGACATCGAAATTATCTACAAAAAGGGAAAACAAGATATTGTTTCAAATGCAATCTCAAGAAGAGCGAAAGGCACAAATGGTTTATTATGTGCTATTTCTATTACACAACTTGACTAGGTGGAAGAAGCAAGGATAGAATGGCAACAAGATGAGAAGATATGCAAGATCATTCAATATCTCCAAAGGACCCTAATGCAGTAAAAAAATGCTAGGCCCCTATACTACTAGTGTAAGCCCTTATTTTTATTAGTACAACCCCCTTATTATATTGATGTACCCATGTAGTGCCCATATTGTTACTATTGTGCCCCATAGAAGCCCACTATTGTTATTATTGTGCCCTTACATTATTATTTTATGTCAGCTTTGATTATATTATGACCCCTTAGACTCCTCTATATAGAAAGGATGTCTTTTCATTTGTATCATCAAGAATTGTTCATTTATGTAATGTAAAGGAGGTTTCCCCCTCAAAGAGGTTGAATTCTAAGGCATTAATCTATCTTTTCTATCTTTTTGTGAGCTGGTTTCATAACATTTGGTATGAGAGCTTTGGATTCTAGGGTTTCGCTGCTCCAACTTGGTCATCGTGGCATTTTAGCTATAACTTTTTTTCTGCAATGTTTCAGAAGCAAAAATAAAAACCCATTTGAGACGAAATCGGGCCGAAACTTGGATCCAAATTTCAGAGCTTTTCGCGCTATATTTGTGGAGATATGATCTAAGGAAGTTGGTCTTTTTGTAGACTCCTGAATTACATTCCAAACAGGTGACCTAGGGAAAATCGTCATAACTTTTGTTTTAAGCATCAGATTGAAATTTCGTAAGAAGTTATAGAAAGAGAACAAATTGTAGTTTCCTGTATATATTTTTTAGATCCTAAGGTTAAAATAGTGACACGTGGCACTTCATACAAGTTCGATCTTCTGAAAAGGTATGTAATCAGGTCATCTTAGGAGATTGTTCATAACTCCTTGTTGGAGAATCTAAATTTGATTAGACTGGTGGCATTGGAAAGAGGATGTAGAGGGCTACTTCAGATCACAATTTTACAACTGGAAGAATTGAAATTACAGAGTTATAGTCATTTCAAGATCGAGCTCCTAAAATCAAGAAAAGGCGATATGAGGAAGTTTGATGGCAAGGATCCGGTAAATTGGATACTTC